>JBCNJP010000017.1:2115356-2165467 GCA_039602395.1 Deinandra increscens subsp. villosa
GAAGAATTATTAACGTCCCGCTAACTAAGGCAACCGTAACTGACGAAAGAGCGTCTACATCTGAAGGAGCAGAGGGTCCCATTTACTAGGGTATGTGTTAGACGATTAGAAAACTAAAGATTTGTATACCTATGAAGTTTAGGCTTTGTTTGGCGCGCCATAAGCTGAGTTTATAAGCTAGCTTATAAGCTAGTTTTTTTTAAAAGCCCTGTTTGGTAATGTCAAAAAGCTAGCCTTTAAAAAAGCTAGTTGGAGTAGCTTTTCAACTAGCTTTTATAATATTTCCAGTCTTACACTTTCCTAACTTATTAATATATTCTATTTTTAAATTTTACTTTATTTATATACATGTACTTTTAAGTCATTTTATATTTTTCAGCTAGTTTATCAGCTAGTTTTTACCAAACGTTAATAGCTTATCAGCTAGCTTTTTAGCTAGTGCGCCAAACACAGCCTTAGTTGGAGTTCATTATTCATATGAGTTTTTAATATCGTTAACGGCGTCGTTCTCCATATAACTCTCAATGTCGATTTAAATTTAGCTTTTAGTGGGGTATGTCAATTTATGCAGGTTAGTTGAATAGTTTTTTTTTTTCTTTTTTTTAAACAACAGGTTTGTAGAATAGTTGGATACAATTTTGGTTAATAACTTCTTAAATAAATTTTGCAGGTTAGTAGGTTATCCATTTATGCCATATGGTTGTGTGAGTTTTACCCATGTGATTTTGATAATAGGGAAAAAATTGCTCTTGAGCACCAACTTAATTTGTACATTGATAATGTGCGTAATGATGAAAGATTTGCTAACTTGAGTGGTATGGCCGATCTCGCTAGAATTATGGTGGTCACAAGGAAGCATATTTCATTTATGTTGGTTTATCGATTATTAAAGCTAACATTAGTTTTACTCGTCGCAACCGCAACCGTTGAAAGATGCTTTTCAGCAGTGAAGATTGTCAAGACAAGTTTGCGTAATCGAATTGGTGATGATTTTTTGAATGCGTGGGTAATTTGTACCATAAAAAAAGAAGCACTTGGTAGTGTTACATATGAAGCTGTAATTGATCGTTTTCAATAGAAGAAGTCACGTAGAGGACGACTATGATATGTATTTTGTTTTTATTACATCTAATGAAGGTTATTGTTTGGCAAAAAAATTTAATGATTTTTTATGCCCCCACTGAGTAAAAGTTCTGGATTCGCCACTGAGTTCATATGAGTTTTTAATATCGTTAACGGCGTCGTTCTCCATATAACTCTCAATGTCGATTACAAAATATACTATTATGTAGAGAGGGGAGGGGTTAGAGACGCGGAAGTTTAGATGGATGAGGTGGCAACAAAACGGAGAAAACGAATTGTTGAATGAAATGTGGAAGAAAATGTTTGCCGCTCACGGAAGTTTAAAATGCCATTGTATTCGAAATACTCTTTATAAATGGAAATAATGGAAATGACGTTTTGTTTCTAATTTGAAATCATTATGGTCTATGGTTATCCGTGATAATCATGGGGATCTTTAGGCTATGTGTAATGATGATTAGTTTTCAAGCCCCTTATGTAGGTATTTGGCGACATGTGTCCTCCTATGTAGCAAGGGGCTTGAAAATAAAAATGGTGTAGTGGTTTTTAAGTCCCTCAAGCCCCCAACCTCTCACAACCTCCCCCCTTTCCGGCGTGAAACATTCGGCGCCTCCTCAAGCCTTACCATAGTGGGTGGGGGCGTTACTGGGGCGTTATAGGGCGCGAAAGGGGTTTTCAAGCCCCATTACGTATAGCATTAAGGTTGCTACCTCGGCTAGGGGTTTGGGTATTAGCTAGCGTAAATGTGGCTTCATAACATGCTTTTGGTTCGTCTCCCCACTCGTATGAACCTCTTTCAGAGAGATTTGGGCGTCTCTTCAATACTTTGTCTGTCTTGTTCAGATCGTGTAGAATCTAATACTTTCATGTGCAAGCGGATTGCTCTATTACGGTCAAGACTTGAAGGCTAGTGGCGACTTGGTTGGATGTTGACTGTTTCGTGGCTACACGTCCACTGATTCTTCTAGGCTTGCTTGATTCTTGTCGACTCTCAATTTCTAAAAAAGTCTCGCTTAAGGTGATTGCTTTTATTACTTGCGGGTCTTATGGAGGTCCAAGAACAAATTTATCTTCAACCCATGGGATATTAGAAACGAGGGGATTTTTTATTCTATTGTCCGTTATCTTTTTATATGATAGCACGAAACATTATCAATTAAATCGCAAACCTTTTTTTGTTATTTAAAAATTTCATTTTTGCTTCAAGGAATTTTGAAATGATCATAAACATTTTATTTACATCATTATAAGTTGATACCAAACTCCCTTCCCCTACAATACTCTCTTTACTCCATCAAAAATGACATTGATTCATCTTCTCAATGAAGACATATAATGTTGGAATTTCTTTAAGGTTTTATAAAACATAGACATTACTTTATCAGGAAATTTATTTTTTATTTTACAAATTGTTCTTCTCTTTTTAAATCATTTTTATTTGTGATAAAAAAAACCTATTCATTTTCAAATATGAATAGTTAAAATTAAGTAGTCTCCAACATTTTGTCTTCAATAACCTTTTATTATCTTTTATTAAACTGTTTTTGTATAAGAGGGAAGGAACTCAAGGAAGTGAACAAGGTGTGGTATAGGGGTGAGAAAAGCATTAAGCCCAGCCCAGTCAGACGAAACCCGGCCCAAACCTGAAACCCAGAAATCCATAAATATAGGGCCCGACGTCCAGACCAACTAGTGTGACTACGCTTTCGGGCTTTTGCCCTGTCAGGTACGTGGCTGATCGGTGTCAAGAGAGAACATCGATAAGCCATGCCATGCAAAGAAGAAATTTCAGACAACTTGTTCGACATCTTTGATGTCGATGTTTCTCTCAAGACATGAATTTTTAAGGTTGAAGAAGATGATAGATGATACAGAATTACAGATGGCAAATCCGTAAATGCTCGATTTCACGATTGGATGTATAAAGATGCATGAGGATTACAATGTTTCGCTATTTAAAGAAAATGGTGTCAAATGGAAGAACAATGAGATACTAACAAGATCATGTTAAAGAATGACAAACAGATCAAATGTGTAAATGTGTGGAGAAAAAACATATGGAAAAAAGTAATTAAACCAAAGTCGTAAGCAGGGCCGTTTCTACTTTCTAAGAACATCAAAAAAATAAAAAATTGGGCCCGGCACAGGAAAAAAGCAAGTACCCCTATATTATAATATCCATAATCAAGTACGAAAAGCTAAAGTACGAAGAAAATCATTCTTGCAACAAAAGTATTACTCCTACAAAATATATTGAAATGATAACATTGGAAGGACCTACATCTTGCTTTTTGAGAAATTTATTCATAGCCCCTTTTTGAGTCTTTATTAAAGCTTCTTGTTTTGTTTTTCTTTTTCGTTTTAAACTACCGGATGTTTGTTTAGGAGGCATAATATTTTCTAAGCAAGTATCTATATAAAGACTAAAGTAAAAAACAATAAATTGAAATAGTTAATGGGTTAGGCTTCAAGAATAATTAGAGAACGGTCACAAGGGGTCAAGGGTTGAATGCAGAATCAAATCTCTTGAACATAGGAAGGGACCAATGATAATAGGTTTACGGAGAAAACTTACAAACTCACAAATAGACCCGTTAAGTGGGTTAGGCTTCAAGAATAATTAGAGACGAAGGAGTGAACTTTGACACAATTTCTTCATTCTTCATTAATTTTCTTTTCAACCAAATACAATACTTACATAGAAAACAAGACTCTGAGATGTCACAAGTTCGATCCACGAGCTCCCAGATTTTACCACCCGGTCGCTAGTGGGAGGGGTGGATTTTTCCTAAAATGGTCATGTAAATACCCTCCGAGTTTTCCGGAGGATTCATTGGCCGTTCAAGAAAAATTAGAAAACAAGACTAGTACGTAAATATCTGATTATGGTTCCTAAATTAAAGCAGAAAGTAAAACATGGGAAACAGAAACACGGAATGCATGAGATCATGCACAACGTGGATAACCCCTTTGAAGCTTATTCCACACGTTGGGCTTAATCTATGAGTCTTTCGGTTTGTTAATGATTCTCTTGGGCTATCACTTTGGGCTACATCATGTTGGGGCACTGATAGTGGACCGGTCATATCAAAGGATGAAGATGAACAAGGAGAAAGTAATTAAAAGATTCATTTAGAATATGTTTTGATAGTTTTGTGTTTGAAAAAAAAGGTTCATTTCATCTGCAACAAAACTTCAGAGACTCATTGATGAAAATGATGATAGCCAACAGATCAGGCAAAGAGAAGAACTTGATTTAATAAAAATATATTTTTTTATTTAATAACATAATTTCCAATGAAATTGATTTTACCCTTAAACTCTCAAATATATTATAACAAGATCTCAAATATATTATAACAAGATTTGTGATCCCTTGCGGGATAACGCGGACACCATTTTTTTTTTGCCAAGTTCAGACGATCCAATTGTAAATATAAAAAGAATACGGTACAACGTTAACATTAGAAACGAAAACGCTTAAAGTGTTGACCATGTGACCTAAAAGTGATGTTACACAACTGCACCTGTCACACCACAAATTTATTTGCTAAATGATGAGTGGTTAAAAGTGTATGTTATTTTTATATTAATCATCCTCTAAACACACCACTTTGAAGATAAAAAGATATTGATTTATATAGTTTTGGTGTTTAGTTTGTTATAAAGTAAATGAGCTTAAAACAAAAACAACGGAATTGAGCTGAACCGGTGTTATAATGGTTAGCGAGTCTAAGTTTTAAATTATATTTTATTGATTGTTAGGCTAATATTTAAAAGGGCAAATACCATAAAAAACCAACATATTTTCTGCTTTTTCTCATATAAGTCCCTGAACAATTTTTTGTATACAAAAAACCAACATACTTTCTCTATTGTATCACAAAAGTCCCTTAACAATTTTTTAAACATAAAAGTCCTTTCACATGTTAAATTTGAATGACAATTTACTAAAATTTTCTCTAAATTTGTATCTTTAAGTAACTTTTACAAGCTCTAGCTTAAGATTCAAATTTAACAAAAAATATTTCCACATAAAAATGGTTTTTCGCACATAAGAAAACATCTTCATACATATACAAATATACTAGATGTTGTACGTAGTTGATTTAGGACAACTCTCGCATATACATTCTTAAGTTCTACTACCAATTTGAAAAAGGGAAATAATTTCTTATTTCGTTCTTAAAAGAGGTAGACATATATTTATAAAACGATTGGAAAATATTAACAATGTAAAGTCTCTACTAATATGTTTATATTAGCAAATAAAAAGTGTTATAATCTCATTTAAATAAATATTTTTAGGGACTTTTATGTGTAAAAATTTGTTAAGGGACTTTTGTGATACAACACTGAAAGTATATTGGTTTTTTATATGTAAAAAATTGTTAAAGTTACTTTTATAAGAAAAAACAAAAAGCATGTTGGTTTTTTATGGTATTTGTCCTATTTAAAATAAGGGAAAAAGTAAATAAAATATAAATAATTTGAATTTTGATATTGTAGACATCAGATGAATCGGACGTAAAGAAGTTTGCTTCATGTTGCTTGCTACACGATTAAATTAAAGATGTAGTGGGCCCATAGGATGATTAAAAAAGAAAATAAGGGCTAAAGAAAGAAGGGTTCATGGACGTGAAGGTGAAAAAAGAGAGAAAGAAGAGAATTAAAAGGGGGACACAACATAAAATCAAAAGAATGAATTAAAAGCCGTTTGGCTTGTATTTGACGTAAAGGAGGTTTTGATATTTTGCTTTTAGTTTTAATCACATACTATACAAACTTGAATATGTTGTGATGAATCATTCGGTAGTGACAGTGTCCATTTGTTCGTGATGTTGATTGGCTAAATACTTTTATGATTATTTAAATGCACGGTTTGTTATACTAATATCTTCTTTATGTTTTTTATTGAGAGTTGTTCTGGTTTTCTTTGCAACTGTTGAGCATCCGCATGTTATATCCATTAAATTAACTAGGAATCTAGCGTGAGTGTAGTAAACCGCCATATCTCAAGATTTCTTGCTCTAGGGATTAAAGAGTATCCGTGAGTTTTAGGTTATTTAGGTTGGATTGGCACTTAGGGATCCTAGGATAGTTCATAATCATTAGTTGAATTAGGTCAAGTAGATTAAGTTTAGTTTTAGGAGCGCCTAAATTAGTGATGGTAATCTAGGTTAATAAATTAGGTTAATTGCTAAATCACTAATAACCACCAACTTCCCTGGATCGACACCCTATGTTTCCTAACATGAGTTGACGTGAATTATGATATGGTTTTTTGTTTGATTATTCATATGGATTGAAAAGATAATATTTTTTTAGAGAAATGTTGGTGATGCTGTGAAAAAGCTTAAAGGCTAAAAGAATTGAAGAATCTCATTGATGAGACTGTTCAGGTAAGGATAAATTTTGACTGATGGATTCTTATCAGTTTTACTTTGGGGAAGAAACATGTGTTGTTTTCGGGTTTTCACTATAAATTAATCTACTTGTATCTCTTGATTATATATATATTTTTTTTTGTTTATGAGAGCTCATATTTCCTAAAACCTATCAATCTACAAAAGTGATCATATGATTTCAGTTATATTTGAAATGATTATGAAATTGACTTCACCACTAACTTATTGGCATACATTATGGTAATCAAACACCATTGAATCAATTCAAAACTCTCAGTATTCTAACATGAGAACACGGGCCGGGAATGTAATCCTTTTTCTTTTTTTTTTGAAATTGAAATTTTGGCTGGCTGGTGTATCGGAGGGGCCTTACCCTGGACCTACCCACTGTCCCGAGTCCAAACCTCATAGCGAGGGAACCCGGGAGCGCCCCCCATTTGCACCATCGGGCGGGAACCGGACAAGCCCGTAAACCCTCCCTTGTTACTCCAGGATCAAGCACAAGCCTCAATCCTTCATTGCTCACCAATATCTCAATATATGAGGTTAGGCGGTTTTCTCACCTATGATTAGTATTTCTCTAGATAAAAAATGAAAAATGATCGGATAGTACTAGCGACTCGTCGGTGATCAAAATCTATCGTTAAAAGAAGTATATAGTCCAGTGATTCAAATCTATCGTAAAAGAAGTTTATATATTTATCGGCTTCAAGACAAAAAAGAAGAATAAGATCATTGAAAACTTCCCTAAATATAAACCCAACATCAGTATCATCACCATCTAGGAATATTTTTGCCTTTTGGCACCCCTTCTTTCTTTTTGGCACCCTTTCTTTCTTTCTTTCTTTTTGGCACCAAGTTCTAACAAGGATAGGAAGGGTTCTAAATTAAAACTCCCCCGGAAGGCTCGATTAGGCGACTTTGGCTTCACGCTGAGGCCGTTGGGCTATGTCCAAGGTCGATTACTCGGACCTCCTAGAACCAGACACCCCCTCCTGAAGCTTTCTCCTGGCAGAAACCCCCTCCTGGTACCACATGGGGAAAAACTGCCTCCCCTTGGATTAGAACCTGGGTCACATAGTAACCAAAGCCTTAGAGTCAAGTCCAATCACCAAGTCTAGCGGTTAAATATGAATTAATTAATTAACAATTACACAGTTGGCCCCTCTAAATCAAACATCTTTCCTAACTTCAAAAGATTCACCTAAAAAGACCATGACTTTTTTTATACAACAAATTGTCTCCCAAATACACCAAACCTTATCATAAGTATGTTCCACGTCCCACTTCCATCTTTTAATTTGTTTCTTTATTATCTATTCGATCTTCCCTATAACTACAAATCAAACACCTTTGAATCAATTCAAAACTCTTAATATTCCAACATTGAGAACACGGGTCAGGGAGTGTATATTAGTTTGGGGTTTTCTCACGTATAATGAGTTTCATTTTGATGTGGAATGAAGATAATCGGGTGGTATCAACGCCAAAAAGTTTGTAGTGGGATTGGAAAAGTTTTTTTTTTAATGTTTTTAATTTTAAATAATGAAATATATAATTATTTTTTAGCAACTAAATTACACACCAAATACATTACTTTTAAGTTTTGAATTTAAGTCTCAAAAAGAAAAAAAAACACTACTATTACCACTAGACTACAACATAAGTGACCAAACATAGATATAATAGTTTGTATTTAGAAAAAAACAGACAGAAAGATAAAGAACACATAATCCATTTTCCATATTTCATAATAACTACTTTTCTAAAGTCCGTGTGTTGCGCCGGACACTTGTAACGTGTGGCATATTACAGAAACAAAATGAACGTATGTTTATAAGCAAATGTAGATTAACATGAAGGTTTTCAACCTCTTTTAATATAAAGTTAGGGGGGACGGAGTGGGCGGCATGGACGCCGCGGCGCCGGAAACTTCGGCGGCAAACACCGCCGCCGGTCTAGCGGCTTCGGCGAAAGCATGGAACGAAATCTACTTCTCGCCGCTGGTTGATTTGTGAGGGTTTCAAGAATTTCGACCGTTGAACGGTCGGGAACTTAAAAAAAAAAAAAAATTAATTTTTTTTTATATAATCAAACTCTTTCACTCTTCTCTTCTACACCATTTCACTCTTCTCTTCTACACTCTCTTCTACTCTCTCTTCTACACCATTTCTACCACTACCATAATCAAACTCTTTCACTCAAACAATGGATCGATCAAACCCGAGCTCTTCAAAGGGTCAAGCCAAGAAAAAAATACGACCTCGTTCGTTAAACCCGCAACAACAAAGAGACTCGATGCCACCACCATCTTCAAACCCGATGAACTACCCTTCCTACCCACCTTCTCCGGGTATGCCGATTCAAATCGAACCCGGACGATTCGTCTTACCCGAATCGAGCCAATACCAAAATTTCGTCCACCAACAACAATACCAAAGCCGACAATTTAGTGACCAATACCGTGACCCCCATCATGAAGACGACGACGACGACGACGAAGATGAAGATAATGTCCAACAATTTCGGGAGCATCAACATTTCGTCAACCAACAACAATACCAACAACCCCATCACGAAGCCGACGACGATGATGATGATGAAACCGTACCCGAAACTCAACAAAATGTTTCGGGTCGAGCGGCACGTGTCACCTGGACCCCTGCCGAAGAGGCATGTTTGGCAAAAGCTTGGCTCTTCGTTTCCGAAGACAAGATTATCGGAAACCAACAAAAGTCCGAACGTTTTTGGGCTCGAGTTCTCAAACACTTCAAGCAACAAAGAGGTGGTACGAACAGAAACGTCCACCAATTGAACTCAAAATGGAACAAGATGTTAACGAAGGTTAACAATTTTAACGGTCTCTACCAACAAATGGTAAATATATAGTTTTATAGTTTTTATTTTTTTACTTTTATAGTTTTTATTTTTTTACTTTTATAGTTTGTTGACGTTATATACTTATATAAATGCAGGTTCTTGCTCGGGCAAGCGGGTCGTCGGATGCCGATGTTATCAATAAAGCTCAATCCCAATACAAGGTGCTTTACGAGAGGAAAGGTTTCACCAACATGGAAGCGTGGAACGAAATGAAGGACCACTTGAAGTGGGCGCCCGTGAAAGGGTTTGCGGTCAGATTGACGAGTCGTCCTCCGACGAAGAAGATACCGAGACGGGCCAATACTCGACTTCAAACGACTCTCCTAGGCATGACATGCCCGACTTAAATGAAAACTCCAATCCAACACCCCCAACTAGAAAGGGGAAGAAGTCAGTCGATTCCGCGTCGAGCACCACAAGTTTGGTTGACGAGGTTAGGAATTTCAACCTCCTCAAACAAACGGATTTGGAAAAAAAAGCAGTTGCACGCGAGGCTAAAGTTGAACGAGAGAGGTCGTTTAAGTTGGCAATGGACCGACACGTGGAGATGCTAGAGGCGCAAAAGGCAATGCTCGAACAAGAAGCATTCGACCGCGACGTGGAGACTTTTACAACTCCACACGACCACTTGAGGGGATCCTCTTTGCAAGTCAAACTCGCCCAAAAACGAAAGATAGCGGAGAGATATGGGTGGGAGTGTGACTTTTAGTGTGTTTTTTTTTTAAATAAAAGTAATGTAGTGTGTGTTTTTTTTTTAATTAATGTAATTTTTTTTTAAGTAATGTAATGTTTTTATATTAATGTAATGTTTTTTTTTTAAATAAATGTAGTGTTTTTATAAAATAAATATAGTGTTTTAAAACTAATTACAAAATATATATAACTTAAAAACATTAAAATAAATTAACATACAATTCTTCATAATCCTCACCACTCCCTCCCAAAATCCTTCAAAATTCTTCAAAATTCTTTCTTTTTCTCTTTCCTGCGTGGCACCCTCCTATTGGTTACAACCCATTCTTCAAAATCCTAAAAATCCTACCACTCCCCCCTCCCTTATCATACTATTATATAAAAGAAAAGTTTTTGGACACATGTCATCACCATATTTCACCTCACAATTATTTTCCCTCCCAAATCATCCTCTTATTTTATCTTTTTGTATTTTCATGACAATAAATAAAAAATATTATTGTATGGATACACCACCTAATTAATTAATTATTTGAATTTCCATGACAATAAATAAGATATATTTATTGTGTGTGATAATCACCATCATAATTAATTAATTATTTGAAAAATGAAACATTTTCCTACTAAAAGAAAAGTTTTGGATATATATATCCGACTTTCTATTTAATAACTCCTAAATTATTTAATGTTTAATAACCAATTATATAATTACTAAATTACATTGTAAATTAAAAATTAATTATCCCTATAGTTTTTTTTAAGTCCAAGTTCGTTTAACACACTGGGTCTCAAAAAACTTGGTTAAATAGCATTATACGTATTTTTATTTATTTGATTTCAAATTTAATTTATAAATTTTAGATGTTATTCTCTTTTTACTTTAACGGTTTTCTTCTTTTATACAAGTTCCATAATTTAATTACAGTTTCTATACTCTATTACCATTATTAATTTTTTTAAACCTCAACCGTGTGGTACATATTTTTTTTAAATTCCATCCGTGCGATGCACGGGGTTAAAAACTAGTAAAGAGATATATGAATCTTTAAATTTTAAATCAAACGTCTAAACCCAAGAATTTCAACCTCAACTATATAATATAAAATTTTTAAATGACGAGTTGATCAACACTAAACAACAAACAAACTATAAAACTATTTGCTATTAACGGCTAACTTCTCATGTATAAATATTAAATCAATAAGTTCCATCTATCTCTATATACCCGTCAGTCATATTAGTTGTAAAAACAGTTATATGTATTTAACTGTTTTGTCGCGTTTCATCGTTATTAAAGTAAAATATGCATTATAGGCCAATAGAATTTATAACAATGTAAAAGTCGCAAGAGATAACATCTAAAGAGATCGGATAAAAGTTGGCTAACATACTCTTAAAATACAATCATAGCTTGGTAAATTGTCGGGTCAGCGATTTCAACCGATTCGTCTAGTGACAAGTTTGTTGGAGAACAATCAGAAACAAACAACGAACCTTTGATCGTGGTTGATCGAAACTAAAAAACCCTCTCTATTAATTTTTGTGGTCCGTAAAATACATATAATAATCTCCCATTATATAGGAATTATTTGACCGACCTAATTAAAATCGAGAAACCAAACCTAATAACAATTGAACTCTAAGCAAATTAACACTAATTCTATCTAATCTAGCTTCTAAACAAATAAAATTATAATTATCTAATATCAAGATTAATCCATCAAAGTTGTGGTTTACTGGCAAGGGAGTGCTCGGAATTCTGCAGTCTTGTATCTTGAATCGGCTAAAGTCTAAAGATATCATTCACATACTTTGTCTGATGGATGGAAATCCCAGTATCAGACTGATGAGTGCGAGATGTATATCGTAAACCTACAAGAAATAACCTTTAAATTTATAAACTTAAGTTAGTTTATCTAAACATACATATAGAAAAGTGGACCTATTGTACAACAATATTTAGAAAACTCAGGGTCGATCTAGGAGCAATGGTCGATGTAACCATAACTAACCTAGCTAGTACCATCTACCAAGACTCTGTCACAATTATTAGTAAACTAGCAAACATATACTAATAATGATAACCAGGAGAAAACAATAATAGTAGTTGTTACATGATAAATAAGTCTAAGGACTGTTCTTGTAAAAAGTTTGTTTTCTAGAGGGACTTTCTTGTATTAGTTTGTTTTAGAGGGACTGTTTCATACATTGTTTCACCATGTACTTCTTCATAAAGCAAAGAAGAGCCATCCCAACAAAATCACAACAATCGGGCCAGAAAACCCACAAGCTCAAAAAATTAAATATGGTCCATATAAAAATATGGCCTTCCATAAACGGCCCATATGCAAATCCATTTGCACCAATCAATTCCAAATCTTTTTCTCATACATTCCACACACAGCATTAATACAAGCCTTCCCCATCAAATTCCAAAACTTAAAAGAACAAATTCTCATTGACTCCAAAAGTCAATAGGTTGACTATAAAGTCAAATAAGCTTAAAATCTGCACTCGATCTTCCATTCTTCTACACCTGAGGATGAATTGTTTCGGTCTCAAGAGAGCCCTGGTCAACGCATACCATATTGTAATTTGATGGTGTTTTTTGGTGTTGGTGTTAATGAAGTTGCTATTCAAATATATATATCGACCACTAGCCGGCAGGTAATAACTAGGGGGAGGGTTCAAGGGAAAACCAAAGAAAAATGCAAAAACAAAAAAACCAAATATTTTTTCTCTATAACTTCTTCATATATTGATAATTTTTAAAAATAATTTCACCAAAAAGTCTATAATTTTATTAGCTTTATTTCTAGGAAAAAATTAAAAAGAAAAAAAGTTTAGTCATTTTTTTTATTGTTGCATCATGCATTAGTACTAATAGTATTGCTGCATGATGCATTAATACTAACAGTGTTGTATAATGCATTATTAATTTTAAAGCTAAAATTCGAATATTATTTTATTTTAAAAAAAAACTCAAAAATGTTTTTAAAGTTTTTTCTTTTTCCAGTATACTTAAAATCATTAAGAGAACATATAAAAAAATTAAAAAAAAAAACTTCTTTTTGTTTGGTTTTTTGGTTTTCGCATATTATTTGGTTTTGCTTAGAACCTAACCCAATAACTATGATTATTAAAATCCAATATTTCTTTTAAAATTAACTTTAGAATTCCAACTTTCATGAAAAGAAAAAAAGAACAAACTTTCACGTCCCACTTTCACCTTTTAATTTGTTCCTTTATCATCTATTCGATCTTCCCTATATATCAAATACCATTGAATCAATTCAAAACTCCAATAGAAAAGTCCATTGGAGAAGTGTTGTGGAGATTTTTCGGGCTTCGGCTTTCTTCTTGGAAAGCCAAGAACTTATCTATGGGAGGGAGATTGACTTTAATTAAGTCGGTTTTGGATTCCCTTCCGACTTATTTTTTTTCCTTATATCGGGCTCCGGTTGGTGTGCTTGAGTCTCTTGAGAGAATCCGGTTCAATTTTTTGTGGGGCGGGGTGGAGGAGAGGAGAAGAATTCACTGGGTGGCTCGTGATAAGGTGCTTCGGCCCATCGAAGAAGGAGGTCTCGGCCTGGTCTCTCTTAGAGTTGCTAATTGTTGTCTTCTCGCGAAGTGGGTTTGGAGATTCTTTAATGAACCGGATCGCTTGTGGAGAAAAGTGATAAGTGGGATACATGGGATTCGGGCCTGCCCCTTGACGATTTCCAGGGGTCCATCGATGACTGGTATTTGGAAGTCGATTGCAAGGATTAAGGCGGATTTCCAGAGATGGAACTTGGATTTTAGTGCCTTGTGGAATTATTCGAACGGGGTGTGGAGGTGGGTTGGTGAAAGAGGCTCGATTTTCTCGGTCAAGGAAATCAAGATGATGATCATTGATCGGAACAGGACTGGGATCGCAGCTGCAGATGCCTTCGAGTGGAATCGGTGGGTCCCGGCTAAAATTAATTTATTTATGTGGAGAGCGTTGTTGGGTAGACTTCCGACGGTTGATCAACTTGCCCGTAGAAACATTGTGGTGGGGGACGGGCTTTGTGTGCTTTGTCATGAGGCTGGTGAGACTTGTGATCACATCCTTACGGGGTGTAGGTTTACGGATCTCGTTTGGTCCTTGGTGGCGCAATGGTGTAAGTTGCCGGACATTATCCTTTTCTCGGTTAAGGACGTGGTTAAGATTCATAAGATGGGCATCGGGTCGAGTAGGAGAGCGGAGGCTATTTACACGGTGTGTCTAACTACTTGTTGGTGCATTTGGAAGGAGAGGAACAACTCGATTTTCATGAACAAGGCTCCTTCAATTCAGTTTGTGCTAAAAGAAATTAAGAGTTGGAGTTACTTATGGATGTCGGCTAGGTATAAAAGGTCTAGTATAGATTGGAACATGTGGTCGAAATTCTTGTTGTAAGTTTTCCTTTTGCTTGTATGGGGTTTCCCTAGTGTCTTGCTTGGGGCCCGTCTTGTTTCTTAATGCATTTGCCGTTCCAAAAAAAAAAAAAAAATTCAAAACTCAAAATATTCCAACATTGAGAACATGGAAAGGGGATGTAATTAGGTCCGTGGATTTTTCGCCTATGATAAATTTTCTCCTGCTAATAAATAGGAAATAATTGGGTAGTATCAGCTGTCCGTCAATATATTAAATTTATCGTTAAAAAAAAAAGTATATACGGACGGTATTTGTTTATTTACATCAAGACAAAAAAAGAAGAGTAAGATTATTAAAAACTTCTGTATTAAAAAGTCAATATCACAATCATCACTATCTACAAATATTTGATTTGTGGCAACACCTTCTAAAAAAGAAAAGACGTGGTCAAAGGTCAGTGGGGTTATTTTAGGAAGGAAAAAGATCACGGCAATCGCACTAACGCAGGATCGGAAAAGTTTATCTTTTAATAAATGTAGATATAATATTTCGTTAGTTTGTATTGATTATTATAGATAGGGATAACATATTCTTACTGTCTACTGTCCAGTGTTCACCTGAAATTACCGTAGGAAAGGAAAAATTACCACCTAAAATTAGAGTTCCCCGTAAAGAAATGCGGATACCCGGACTTGGGGACATGAAGAGGTGCGGTAAGCAAGGGTGGACCTGACACAGGCCCAATCCAATGAAACTCCCCTCGGTATGCGGCCCAATATCCACGCCAGGTAGAAAGGCACATCTCCCAAGATGTTGTTGCAGGAGTCGGGCGCGGGACTCACACGAAGGATCACCGAATCTAGAGGGCCCATCAGGCCCCACAAAACCGTTAGGGTTGTTAGAGATTATACTATAAATAGATCAAGTACGATCTGACATTCCTATTCACTTTTGTACTATTACACTCACATTAGAGAATATACTTATTCTTCATAAATCTTTTGGTTATTTTAAATTTTAATCATCTTTGCTAAAATATTTCTCGACTAATAGAACATAAATTGAACAGAAAGTAGAATAATGATACACATTGATTATATTTATAATGACCAATGATCTTTAGTCCAATTGACTAGTGGAAGGTGATCAAAGACATTATAAATAAGAGGTCTTGAGTTTATGTCTTACTTGTAACAAAAAGATAAAAAATGAGGGTTACATGTTGAGCCATGGGGTTTTCTCACCTATAGTGGATTTTCTCCTGATGAGGATTAGAGATGAGATCGGGTGGATGATGTAATTTCCCCGTTAGTGATCCAACATTGTTGTTCAATAAAAATCATATTTATAATGAATTAATTATCCAAGAACTTATTAGACTGAAATTTTCTTGGGTGGTTAGGCACTCAAGTCTAAAATCTCTTTACGAGTCTTGGGTGGTTAGGCACTCAAGTCTAAAATCTCTTCACAAAGGTCCATTGAGATCATATCAAGAGGATTCTTTGACATGTTGATTCTTTAGGAAAACTCTTCCTTGCTTGCTTTCCTGCCATACAAGCATCACACACTTGCAATTGATGCTCTAAACTTGGTAGACCCTCCACTAACTCTTTCTTGGCCATCTGCTCAAGAGTTTTAAAACTGGTATGACCCATCCTTACATGCCATAACCAATGCTTTTCCTGCAAGTTAGCCTGCATACACATGGAATTGCCAATTTTCAAAGGTATTTTATATAACCTGTTTGGTTGCCTTTTAACCTTCATTAGCAGCTTCCCATTCCTTTCATAGATCCACATATGATCATCCTTCAGCCTTATGTCACAACCTCCCTCTGTTAGTTGACCAAGGCTGATTATATCGTTCTTCAGAGTTAGGATGTAGTACACATTGGTTAGTACCCTTTGCTCCTGCAGCCTTCCTTCCAGCAGTATTGAGCCTCTTCCTTCTATCATGACTCTTGAGCCATCCCCAAATGTGATCTGCCCTCCCACCTGTTTATCTAATGAAGAAAAGAAAGACAGGTTGCCTGACATATGGTTTGAGGCACCATTGTCAAGATACCATATCTCTGATCCATCCTTTGGATCAAAGAGAGATGGTTTAACCTGCTCATTTAAGAACACAAAACCTAGTCTATCCTGTTCTACTTTCAACATTAACAGTTTCCTTCATCCTTAACATTTGAAATTCAGTCTTCAATGTCTGCAGTTTCGCCTTTTTCACCCTATCAACACCTACATACCGAGTTTTGATGGAATCCCATACTTCCTTTGATGATTCCATACTTGCTGCCTGCAAGACCAACTCCTCTGGCAATGATTGATACAGGTAGGCAATTGCAGCATTATCCTTCTTAGAATCGATCACAGCTCCCTCAGCCGGTTGAACTGTGTCCCATAGACCATGAAGGTTGAAGATCGCCTTCATTTTGACTGACCAGATGGTGTAATTGGAGTGATTGAGCATCGGGCACTGCAGCGGGACAGTGGTGAACTTTTCTGTCACCGTATTTCGATTTCCACCGCCGAGAGCGTCCCCCATTTCTTGAGGCCTGAATCTGATACGGCGACGATCGAGGGGAATGACGAGGTGATCGTCGGGGAGAGGCGATCAATCGATGAATTTTTCAAGCACAGACGATAAAGAGGATTGTGAAATGCCCTTTATCACGAAATCACGATCGGAGAAAGAAAAGAGGTTGCCGGAGACGACGAACAATCTTCGAGATTGCTCTGATACCAAATCAAAGATTGTAAATCAAACAAGAAAAGGGAACTTATGTATTATTAGAAAGGGAAAGTTACCAACTGATTATACAGATCCTACCGATTATATACTAAGCTAACATCAACAACCAACTAACAGTCATTAACGACTATAAACTAACAAGATTAACCGGAAGTTGCAAGTAGCAACCCTCAACTATCAGAAATGACAATAAACACCCGAAACTTGTAACTTTGAAGAATTACACTTTGACCTTTCAAAATTCTAATATTTTCATCAATATTCTCATAAAATCCATTAAATAAACTTATTTAGTGAGAGTATTATCATTTAGGGCTATTTACGAGTCGGACGGAGTGAACCTTTGTTCCTGCTCGGTTTAGTTACAAACCGAACCGAGCTAAACCGAGCTGAATCGAGCATTTTCTCAACCGAGTCAAATCAAGCGAACGTCTTTCGATCCGAGCATTTTTTAAGCGATTGTCGTACTAGCTTTGTGCGTCACAAAGCAAGAAAGGAAAGTGATGATAAGTGATCTGACATAGCACCTTCATCCATATTTTCAATTTTAACAAATTCCGTCAATAACTAACACAGTAGCCTTGTTGTTAACTTTTTTTATAAATGACCTAAATGCTGGTGGTGGACTAACATAACATTTTTATCTCACCTATTTCACTCTATGAAAGAAGATGTAATTATTTCAACTTTCATCTTACTCTAGTTTTTAATTAATGTATTTCTATTTTATTAGATTTATTGGATCAACCGATGCTAATACAAAGTGATATATATATTTATATATATGTATATAAAAATATATTAGAAAATAAATCTAGCGAACCGAGCGAGCGTACCTTTACTTGTGCTCGGTTCTTTTACATGCCGAACAAAACCGAGCTTTTTTTCTACCAAGTCAAAATGATCGAGCATATCACGAGCATTTTTCGATCGAGCGTCGAGCAAGTTTCGAGTGGCGAGCAATTTAAAGAGCCCTAGTATGATTAATCTGTATTAAATAGAGAAACGGCTAAACAAATCCATTTAGGTCGTGTATGGCGTCCCATAAGCTAGCTTTTTGACGTTATCAAGCATGGCTTTTTAAAAAACTAGTTTTTTTTTAGAATTTTCATTTAGTGAGCATGGAATGGTAAGATATGTATTAAAGAGAGCTCTAATCGTGTTCCGGCCAAACACGATCGTGGTAAGCAGGGGAACGATCGTGGTCGAGGCTGAAATTTGCAATATTAAACATCCGTTATTTTTGACTAATGGTTAACAATACTATGACGTAAAGGTGACAACCTATATTATGGTTTTGACTTAAAAGCTTTAATTGTTGATTTTTGTGTGACCGCCGAGAATTTGAGGAGAGAGAGAACACCTTGATTATGATTTTGGAGAGAGAGAAGATACTAGTCAAACTACCATAATAATAAATTTGTGCATATGCATGCATATCAAAGTTGTCCACAACTTTCATATATACTATATATATATATATAATATAATTAAAGGTTGGTTATATACTCTTCAACCAAATTAACCACCACCACTTGTCACCTTTAATATTATTGTATTGTCCGTTTCATTTAACAAGGGGAATAAGGTAGTTTAGGTTCTTAAACAATCTCAAGGGAGATGGTTAGTGGTGTAAGATGTTGGTGAACCAAATTCACCTTAAATAAGATTATTCACAAGATTAATCAGACGAAAATAAGTTAATCATTTTTTTTAAAAGGTGTCAATTCAACGGTTAGATTGACGGCGATAGTCTCTAGAACGCAACAATGTCATCAAAGAAGAACTTCAGGCACATGCGATAATAGTTTTGTCTAAAATGTTCATATCTTAAAAAGTGACTTTAAGCGCGGTTTCAAGATGAACTGAGCTTACAATGATGTTCACACACCGATGTGGAATGAGTTTCACTTTATGCTTAGTCATTTTCTCTTGATTTTTGTAGCTTTCACAGCTTTGAAACATCAACTTTGAGCATCGATATCTCATTCATCCGAGCTTCATTTTGGACGCGGTTTGATGCGTTGAAAAGCCCTCACAACGCATAACAGAAATCCATAAGATACAGTTGCGTTAACCTCTTTACATTTAGTTTATTTATGTCCAAACTTGATGAAAAACTTATTTTCACACTTTGTAAGAAACAAAATTTTCACTAGCTTTCTCCTAAAATTCCAACATCTAGTAGGTTTAATTATTATTTAAGTATATTTATCTATTTATTCGAATGTCTTGAAAATAGGAGTTGGAGTCACGATATGTATTTGTTTAATATAAATAGATGGTTTGTGGGTGATTGTAAGTGTATCAAGCTTTATGATAAACAGGAAAGATCGAGTCTATCTTGATTGAGGTTAGAAAAATCGAAGTGTTTGTTTTTGGCCTAATTTCCAACATAGACCGTATATATGTATAGATGGTGCCGAGAGTATTAGAGAGAGAGAGTGATAAGGGCATGTGGTATGGTTGGTGTTAAAAATGGTGTTGAAACTGCCACGTAGGCGTCTACGTGGATAACACCACTTTTCACACCAAGTGTGGTATACTTGGTGTTGAAAAGTGCTGTTGAAACATATTTTTTTTTAATTAAAAAATTAAATAAAGACTAAATTAAACATTTTAATTAAATAGAAATTTAAACATACAAGTCCTTGAAATTTAAAATATGATCAAACAAATTAATTATCCGACGCTATTATCCTCCTAATCTTCTCCTTCTCCGCCTCGAAACATCGCCGGTCCTCCTCACTCATGTGCGTAGTATCGACGCTCAACATACGCATTTGCTCCATGCGTAATTTTTCCTTCTTCAAATCCGTTTTTTTCCTTTTGGATACGGATTTTATCCTCTCTCAATCGTGTTCGCTTCATTTGTTCTTGATTGAAGACTAGAACTTGCTCCATGAAGGCGTCGTGGGCTTTTTTCTCTTTTTCTTGCCGGATATGTTTTTTCTTCCCAACCGGCCTATCCAACATATTCAACTCTTCTTCTTCTTGCTCCAAGTCGACCGTGTCGTTAAGGTCGACGTTACACCGCCCTGTTGAAGCCGATCCCATCGGACTATCCATATCGGTGGATGACCGTTTCTTCCCGCTCGTCGGTGTTATCTCCATAATCTCATTAAACTTTGGAGATTTTTTCAAGATTTCGTAATGGTCCACTAGAGGTGCCGAGTTGTGATCGTCACGGTAACGAGTGATGGCAATGCTGAGCAGGTCCTTATCGCTTGCCCCACTAGCCCGGTTCCTATCGACCTCACGATAAATGCCATGAAATTTCCCAACCTTTTTCTTGATGTCGTACCACTTCCCGCTTAATTTATCGTTGTTTCGGAAGTAAACGTCATCACCCGCCTTTGCCATTTGTTTTTTGATCTCGTGAAACTTATCACTAATACGAGTCCAAAACGCTCCCTTCGATTGATTGTTCCCTAAAAAAAATATATTAATAACATTTTTGAAAAGAGGTTAATTTTTTTTTAAAAGAAAGTAGACTTTTTATACCATATTTTGGATCCTCCGACGTGTCAACGTAGGCACGAACCAAATACAATTCTTCCGCCGTCGACCACTTTGCTCTTCCTGTTGATTCGACCGTCCCTTCAAGTTTATCTTTCCCTCTACGTCGGTGTTTTTTTGCCGGTTCGGAAGCTTGAGTCTCCGGAATGATCTCCAAATCGTCGTCTTCTTCGGCTCGAGTTTGATGTTGAACGGGAGTTTGAGGTTGAGATTGTTGAAACATGGGTTGTGATTGTTGAAACATCGCTTGGGATGGTGGGAATTGAGTAGTCGAAACTTGCCCCCATTGAGCGTAGTTTTGGAAAGATGGGTTCGGATTGAAAAGTGGTGGTTGCATTTGACCGGTACCCACGTACAACGGGTTAGGTTGCCCGTTGATAGTCGGCATATTCCAAATGTTGGTGTTGAGCCCGGGGTTGTTAGGATCTTGATTTGGATTCATGATGGTGATGATTTTTTTTTTTAAAAAGTATAGAAAGGGAGTAGAAAGAATGATAAAAAATGAGGTAGAAATGTAGTATTTTAAATAGGAAAATGAAAATAAATTAATTTATTTTTTACCCAAAAAACCCTTCCAACGGATATTTGACCGTTCCCAACGGTCCAATTTTTGAAAAGGTGAGCCGTTTAACGGCATGGTATTTACCACGCGAACATGTTCAACGCGGTGGGGGGGGGGGGGGGCGGTGTTTCACGCGTTGAAAAGGCATGGAAGGCTTCAACGCCACCCCACCACACACCATACCATATGCCCTAAGTGAAAGTGGTGTGAATTGATTTTAGAAAGCAGTGCAGCTTAAGCACCACACTAGCATGGAACGGTTAGACATACATCATACAGTGAGGTCTCATTTAAAATCTCAAATAATGATAAACAAATTCATTTAGAATTTTGAGATGAGCTATATTTTTTTTTATTAATATGAAAAGATGCCAACTGGAACCTAGCTACTACAATAGAATAGTTTGATTGTATGAAATGAAGGATTCATCATTAGATATAACCGTGCAAGAAATTAATAATCATAAACAAATCCATTTAGAATTTTGAGATGAGTTATTTTTTATTTATATGATAAAAGGTCGCAATCAAAATCATGATATAGATTGTCGGTTTTTACTTTACATTGGTTCAATCAACTAATCATATATAAAGCAAAGCTCGGTATCTTATGATTTTAATGCATGTCTCGTTGTATCAAGATGTTGCATCTGTCTATGCTACATTCACATAAATTAATTCACACCACAACATAGAAGGGAATTGAACATACCACACACATCTTTACTACATGCATATGATTAATTACATATAGAAGTGTTAGTGTTAGTATATAATAAATCTATAAAATCAACTTAAACACCACTTATAATATTATATTATTATTTATTATACAACAGGATGTTTTCAGCTTTTAGAGCTAATGCATTTTTATACGCTTCTCAAGTAAACTTTCTTTCCCATGAACCGACTTAATCAATCATACAACTATTATACATTTATACCGATTAACCATCCCTTTTTAACTTTTAATAATGTAGTCTCTCTCTAATACTCTAAAACCCCCCTCTCTCTAATACTCTTTCCCTCTAATACTCTCTCTCCAAAACTATCTCTAAAACTCTCTTTCTCTTATACTCTTTCCTTCTAAACTCTCTCTCTAAAACTATTTCTCAAAAACTCTTTCTATTATTCTCATACTGATAACCTTTTAATAATATAGTATCTCTCTCTCTAAAACTCTCTAATACTCTTTCACTCTCTAAAACTTTCTAATACTCTTTCTCTAAAACTCTATTCACTCTCTAATACTCTTTCCCTTCTCTCTCTCTCTCTCTCTCTCTCTCTCTCTCTCTCTCTCTCTCTCTCTCTCTCTCCTCTTTCCCCCAATAATCTCATACAATTAATCATCCCTTTTCACCTTTTAATATTGTAGTCTCCTCAATAAATCTCCAGCATTCCCTCCTCTTCATCCATAAATATTTCCATCCTTGGCAGAGAAAATACTCAATCAAAATGGGTTGTATGTGCTCAAATTATGTAGATGAAGGCGGTGTAAGTATTTACTTCAACTTGCATTTTTTATGGGGTTCTTGATCGATCTTGTTAAAAGAAATCCGGATCTGTATTAATTCAACTTTCTTGCATTTTTTATGGGTTTTGTTATTGTAATTGTAGGCGCTAATACATACCTGGTAAGAAACCCTAAGCCTTTACTACTACCACACACACCTTTACTACTACCCCACACACACCTTTTACTATTGTAGTCTCTCTCTCTCTCTCTCTCTCTCTCTAAACCACACCACTCTCTCTCAAACACACAACCTCTCTCTCCTCTCTCTCTCTCTCTAAAAACACAACCTCTCTCTCTCTCCTCAAACACACAACCTCTCTCTCTCTCTCACACATACTCATCCCCTCCAAGCTATAAATCCCCCAGCAAGCAAGCAGTTCCCCATCTTCATCCATAAACATTTCCATCCTTGGCAAAGAAAATACTCGATCAAAATGGGTTGTATATGCTCAAATCATGTAGATGATCAAGCCGCCGGTAAGTATTTAACTCAACTTTCTTGCATTTTTCGAGGTTTCTCTATCGATCTTTACTAAAAGAATCTTGATCTATATTAATTCTTATATATGGATGGCTGGTAGTACTCTCTATCGATTCAATTTGTTTATTCTCGCATGTTAATGAAGTAGTAGGTGATTTATTTATATTAGGTAATAATAATAATAATAATTTAATTGGTCCTTTTTAGGGCTACAAGTAAGAAACCCTAGCTAATTAAGCCTAGCTAGTTTGGTACTTGTTTAGTCATAAGAACAAGAAATCCAGAACTCTATCATCATCCGATGTTGTAAACCTTAATTAAATGGGTTTTGTTGTTGTAATTGTAGGCGCTAATACATACCTGGTAAGAAAAATTCCGCATCTATATACTCTCTCGATTCAATTTGTCATTTAATTGGTACTTATAGAATGGAAGATGCAGATGATTTCTTTATGGATCTGGTTCATTTTATAGCATCATATCCATCTGTGGTCTATCCAGACCTCTATGTGAATTTAAATCTGTTTTCCAAACAAGCTAATTACTAGTTGTTTGTTTTCTAGTAGTTTGATACTACAAATAGTTCTAGTTAATAAGGTACTTAAAGATTATGTATTTAAAGCATTTGATAAGCCATCAAAAACTCTTTTTTGCTTTGTTGATGTTAGATGTATTTAATTTATAACAATACAATTGGTTTAGTATCTATATTATCTGTGAAGAATTAACACTCAGAAACAAGAAATCGGAATAGATGATTATTGATCTACGATTGATTTGTACAAGAAAATGAAAATACAAGAAGAAAAGTCACAAATCTACACCGATTACACAGATCTTATACTCGAGCTAACAACGGCTATATTAACCTCCTCTAACTAATCTTAACGAAACATTAAGATAAAATGTCACCGGAAGTCCCTGTACTTTCAAGTAGTACACAAATAACCCTTGAACTTTATAAACTCCCATTTGACTTGATGGTTGACCTCACATTTCTCCACCTTCAAGCAGAAAGTCAAACACACACACTAGTAAAGTACTAAACAATCATCATAACACTTCAACATCATCTGATAACAGCGGATCAATGATCTTGAATACCATGATGTGCATCCATGAAATGACAACTATTGACTTCAACTAGCATCAAGAACTATCTTATGTTTAACATCTGCAAACAAAGACTAAACTTATTACTTGGTAAAGCTTTTGTGAGAAAATCAGCCCAGTTTTCACTGGTTCCCACAAATTCAACCACCAACACCTTTGAGCTAATCACTTCCCTAATAAAGTGATATTTAACATTTATATGTTTTGTTCTTTCATGGAATACTCCATTCCTAGAAAGAGCAATAGCTCCTTGGTTATCACATTTCACACTGGTTTCCTCAATGTTTATCCCCAACTCCTTGATGAAACCTGTCAGCCACATTGCTTCTTTAACAGCATCGGTTAGTCCCATGTATTCTGCTTCTGTGCTAGAAAGAGCTACCACATGTTGCAAACCAGCCTTCCAACTAACCAAACTACCATAAAGCAAGAATACATACCCAGAAACAGACCTGAATTTATCCAAGTCTTTGGCATAATCAGAGTCTGTATACCCCTGCACAATTCCAGAATTACCCTTGTCTAGCCCAAACCAAATTCCCACATCTTTTGTTCCTGAAAGATATCTCATTATCCATTTAACTGCTTGCCAATGAGATCTCCCAGGGTTAGACAAGAACCTACTAACAACACTAACACCATAACAGATGTCAGGTCTAGAACACACCATAAGAAACATCAAGCTTCCTACAACTTGTGCATAGGGCACTTTCTCCATTTCTTTCATTTCTGCTTCAGTTGAGGGACTGTCCTTCCTTGACAACTTAAAGTGTGCAGCAAATGATGTCTTAACTGGTTTACAGTCAGCCATCCCATAAGACTTCAAAATTTTCCTCACATATGACCCCTGTGACAATTTAATAGTCCTATTGATCCTGTCCCTATGTATCTCCATCCCTATAATCTTCTTAGCATCTCCTAACTCCTTCATATCAAATGCTTGACTTAGCATAGCTATGGTATCCTTAATGACATCTTTATTCCTACATGCTATAAGCATATCATCAACATATAAAAGCAAATACACTCTATTTTCATGATCATACTGCCAAGTATAAACACAAGCATCATATTCACTTCTAATAAAGCCTTGACTCAGAATATAATCATTGAACTTCTTATACCATTGCCTAGGACTCTGCTTCAAACCATATAGGGATTTTTGGAGCTTACAAACATAACTCTCCTTGCCAACTTCTACAAAACCCTTAGGTTGGTCAATATAGATATCTTCATCTAAATCCCCATGTAAAAATGCTGTTTTTACATCTAATTGCACCAACTCTAGATCATGTACAGCCACTATAGACAACAGAATCCTAATAGAAGTATGTTTCACAACAGGAGAAAATACTTCTTGATAATCAATTCCTGCCTTTTGAGTATAACCCTTTGCAACTAACCTTGCTTTATACCTTGGGTTTTCACTACTCAAGCCTTCTTTCAACTTATATAGCCACTTACATGCTATAATTTTCACACCTGCAGGTCTCTGAACTAACTTCCAAGTCTTATTCAATCTTAAAGACTCTAATTCTTCCTGCATAGCACCTAACCACTTACTACTCTCATTTGAACTCATAGCTTCTTCAAATGTTAATGGTTCATGTGTGCTTTCCATCTCAGCAGCAACAAACACAAAAGCTGAGATATCCTCATCAGTCCTATATCTTATAGGCTTTCTAACAGTTCTCCTAGTTCTATCCTTTGCCAACTGATAGCTACTAGTATCTTGTTGTACAGGTGTACCATTCACAGCAGTATCCTCATGTCCTAAATCTCCTGGGTCACTATCACTACTGCTGCTACTTTCACTATTATCAGAATTCTTACCCTGATTTCCTGTTAGCTCCACCTCACCCTGAACTCCATGCCTTAGCTCAGCATCCTGAGGACTAAACTCAAAGTTTCCTGTGCTTAAATCCTTAAACATGACATCCTCCCTACATGTCACATCCCTGCTGATTATAACTTTCTGCCTATCCCCTTCTAACCTCCAAAGTTTAAAACCTTTGACTCCATGAGGATATCCTAGAAATATGCATTTT
The DNA here is from genome assembly GCA_039602395.1 of Deinandra increscens subsp. villosa. Lineage (NCBI taxonomy): Eukaryota > Viridiplantae > Streptophyta > Magnoliopsida > Asterales > Asteraceae > Deinandra > Deinandra increscens. The sequence goes on from JBCNJP010000017.1 coordinate 2,141,798, forward strand.
ACAGCTCTAGCTTCAAGCTTACCTTGCTTAACATGAGCATACACTAGTGACCCAAACACTTTGAGATCCTTATAATCAGCCTTAGCACCTGTCCACAGTTCTATTGGGGTTTTCATATCTATAGCAGAAGAAGGACTTCTGTTTATCAGATAAGCAGCAGTATCAACTGCTTCTCCCCAAAATTTCTTTGGCAAACCAGAACTGACAAGCATACATCTAACCTTATCCAAAATTGTTCTATTCATTCTCTCAACTAAACCATTCTGTTGAGGAGTCCCTGGAATGGTTAAATGCCTTACTATGCCTTTAGTTCTACAGTATTGATCAAATGCCTCATTACAGAACTCTAAACCATTGTCAGTCCTTAACTTCTTTATTTTCTTCTCTGTTTGATTTTCTACCATGACTGCCCATTCTTTAAACTTATTATAAGCATCATTCTTATGCTTCAAAGTATAAACCCACAGTCTCCTGGAATAGTCATCAATTAATGAGAGAAAATAACTAGCACCCCCTAAGGTTTGATTCCTAGCAGGTCCCCATAAGTCAGCATGTATATAATCCAATATCCCTTTAGACTTATGATGGCTTCTAGTAAACTTTACCCTATGTGACTTACCTAACACACAGTGCTCACAGAAGTCATGACTTATTTGATTTAAACCTCCTAAGACATTCTGTTTACATAGTTCATTAAGGCCTTTCTCACTGATATGCCCTAATCTTCTATGCCATAACCTGGTTTGATCAATACCATCAGAATTAACAACACTATTAACTTCTGATTGAACTTTCCCATCTAAGAAATAGATGTTATTTCTGCCTCTAGTACCAGACAGCAACACCAAAGAACCTCTAACAATCTTAGCCTTACCATTCTTTAATTGAACATTACATCCACTATCTTCATATGTCCCTAATGAAATCAAATTTCTAGTGAGTTTAGGAATATACCTGACACCTTTCAAAGTTGTAGAAGATCCACTCTCTAGTTGAATCACCACACTTCCTATGCCTTTTACCTTACATTCTCTGTCATCTCCTAACTTCACTGTACCATGATCACCAATCTTGAGATCACTAAAATAATTCCTATGAGGGGTCATATGAAAAGAGCATCCTGAGTCCAATATCCAGGAATCACTACTTCTTGAGGCATCTACAACCAAAGCATCAGATGACTCATAGCCATCAGATGAACCATCTTGATTGGTTTTAGGCTTTTGGTACCCTTTGTCAAACTTCTTCTTCTTCCACTCAGGGCATTCTCTTTTGAAATGCTTCTCTGATCCACATACAAAACATCTTAATTTCTGCTTTGACTTAGACCTCTTGAAGTTCTTCTTCTTATCATTCCTGTTCTCAGATCTGCCTCTTACAGTCAGCCCTTCACCACTTTCATCATTTCCATCACCCTTTCTTTTGAGTTCTTTGGAATTAATGGCTGATAAAACTTCATCCATTGTAAGTGTCTCTCTACCAAACATAAGTGTGTCTACAAAATGCTCATAAGACTCAGGTAGACTTGACAAGAACAACACTGCTTGATCTTCTTCTTCAATTTCAACATCTATATTTGCAAGATCAACTACCAGCTTGTTAAACTCATCTATATGTTCTTCAAGAGACTTACCAGGACCTAACTGAAAGGTGTAGATCTTCTTCTTCAAATACAAACGGTTAGCCAACGATTTGGTCATGTAGAGGCTCTCTAACTTGAGCCAAATTCCTGCTGCTGTAGTCTCCTTGGTCACTTCTCTGAGGACTTTATCTCCAAGACACAACACGATAGCACTATGTGCTTTATCCATGATTTCTTGCCAATCTGCATCTTCCATCCCTTCCGGTTGCCCTTCATCGCCGAGCAATGCATCTGCAACTTGTTGATAGACGAGGAATGCCCTCATTTTTATGCGCCATAACCCGAAGTCATTCCTCCCGTCGAATTTCTCGACATCAAACCTTGCAGTCACCATCGAATCCAATCAATTTGCGGAAACAATTGAATTCAACAATCAATTCTTCGTTTCGAGCCCTAACATGGCTCTGATACCACTTGTGAAGAATTAACACTCAGAAACAAGAAATCGGAATAGATGATTATTGATCTACGATTGATTTGTACAAGAAAATGAAAATACAAGAAGAAAAGTCACAAATCTACACCGATTACACAGATCTTATACTCGAGCTAACAACGGCTATATTAACCTCCTCTAACTAATCTTAACGAAACATTAAGATAAAATGTCACCGGAAGTCCCTGTACTTTCAAGTAGTACACAAATAACCCTTGAACTTTATAAACTCCCATTTGACTTGATGGTTGACCTCACATTATCAAAATTCTAGTTAATAAAGTATTTGAAGCTTATACTATACCTACATAAATATATTTTTATTAGTTTATTACCCCTTCTAAATCATTTTCAAATTTAAGACATTTGTTACCCCTTTCAAACATTAGTTCTATTGTAGCCTTTTATTTATTTGATTTTAATATATCTTACAAAACATTTGCCCTTCTCTTCCTTTTTCATAATAAGAATTGTTGAATTTACAACCTTTCAATTCATTTATTTGTTTTCAATATATCCTAAAAAAAAACATTTGAGTTTATCTTCCTAGCTTGCGTTTCTCTTCCTTTCCTCTTTTTAAATCAATTTTAGATTTATGACATTTGTTACCCCTCTCAAACATTAGTTCTTTTATAACCTTTTATTTATTTGTTTTTTTAATATATATACTTACAAAACATTGCATATTCCTCTCTAATTTCTCTGTATCATCTTCTGATGTTGTAAAGCTTAATTAAATGGGTTTTGTTGTTGTAATTGTAGGCGCTAATAATACATACCAGGTGGTAGTAAGAAACCCTAGGCCTTGGAGCCACAACAAGAGGATGTCTAGGAGGCAGTTTCGCGAGCAGTGTAAGTTCTACTGGAGGCATGCTCCAAGCGCGTATGGTGGACGACCAGGTAATTAATTAGTTCACTTCTTAATTAATATTCACCAACTTTGATAATCCAGCTAGCTATAGCTAGGGCTAATTATTATATGAAGAACGTAATTAACTCATGAGTTATGATCTGTTTGATAGAGATTTGGGCAGTTCTTGAAGACGCAGCTGCGTGTCATGACAACTTACGTTTTAAACAGGAAATCCTCAACATGAACAACATTACACTCGGGAATCCGCCTGACATGACTGTCTGCTTCGATGATAACGGTACGTATATTAATTCATTGTGTTTATGTATATATGTTAATTAATTAATTCGTGTGTTTTTTATCCATCTTTGATTAATTATTAGCATGATTTAATATTAATAATTTGCAGGTCATAGATACGAGTTACCCTTGCGCGTATTGAGTGAGCCAACGAATTTGTATTAGTCATGGGGGAGAAAACATTTTTCAACGTGTTTTTCGCAGGGAACAAGAGATTTTGGGTTCATGTTTGCTTAATTATTTATTATGTAATGGATGTTTTGTGTATTTTCATTTCGAACGTGACGTTTAATTTCTATTACTATTGTGCAATATATGTAATATGTTCAAGGATATTAATTAATTAATGTGGTTTTAAGAAGTTGGTGTGATACTATAATTAAATAACTATTGTTAGTATATTCACGAGTCAAACGCAAGCTCAAACTTGACTCTAACTCAAAGGATTCAACTCCACTCAGATTTAAACCAAGACGAGAACTTAAGTTTGAACTCGACTCTAACTAATTGGTTTGTAATTTTATCTTACTACTTCTACATGTAAATGTTGTCGTGATCAAATATAAAGGTGTATACGTTTCCACAATGACCTTTTGTCGTTTTATAAAATTTGAAAACAAATGTTACAATAAATTAGTTAAAAAAAACTAAAACTAGCCATTTGAAGATAACTTTAATAGATAGATAGATATTCATTATGCTTGAATCGATTTAATAGACAATCATCATTTAAACTAAAAAACAATGATCATGTCGCCTATATTTCTCCTTAATTTGGATGGGAATAATATAGATTCTGTCGTGAAGACCGTTCCAAAAAATAATAATAATAATAATACACCACCTTTGTTTCAGTTTGGTGTCTTGAAGATAAGTTGTTACTTTATCTTTATAAAGATCTTAAATGGGTCCACCTTTGTTTTTCTATTTTATTTATTTTTAATTTATATTTGTTTTCCCTTTTATATTTTAAATTACTTTAAGCACAAAGCGATATATGTTTTTTTTTTAAACAAATCGTATAATGAATTGCTAGTTCATTAGAATAATACAACTCTTATTTATATTACATACAAGAATAAGAAAACCTAAAATTAAGAGAATATTTATAAAATAATTATAAAATACATGCCAATAATAATATCCTTTGGATATCATCCTTGATTAATTAGCATGATTGAATATTAATCTGCAGGTTTTAGATACGCGTTACCCTTGTACGTATTGAGTGAGCCAACCGATTTGAATTAATTATATTGGGGATAAGAGAATTGAGGGCAAAATGAAGTATATATATATATATATATATATATATATATATATATATTATTGGGCGGGTGCATGTTTTCTTAATTATTATGTAACGCATGTTTTGTGTTTTTTCAATTCGATCGTGATGTTTGATCAGTTATATATGTTGAAGGATATTAATATTGTTGTCGTTTGAAGAATTGAAGAAGATGGTGTGGTATTTGTAGTATTTAAAATGGTGCGATCGAGCGTATGGCCGGGATTGATCGAATCCCGGCAGGGTTTTGTTAGCCCTTGATCATCGGCGGCGAGCGGGTGAGAAGCTAGCGTGATTGGCGGCGAGGGTGTTGCAGATATCTAGGATTTTTGCCCCTGACCACATGGAGAAATGCTGCTTTATAAGTTCTTTACCGAAATTTTGCTTTATAAATTCTATATGTTTCCTCTAATGTGTTCTTGTTTCTTTCTCTTCTTGTTTCTTTCTCTTCTTTTCTTGTTTCTTTCTCTTCATGGAAAAGGTTGCTTTATAAATTCTGTACCGAAAAGCATCAACTCATCATCACTGGTCGTGCACGTAAACACATGATTTAAAAGTTTAAAAAGCGTATTGTTTTTAAAATTAATCCATAATTAGGCCAAAAAAATAAGGAAGTTTAATATAATTAATTCATTTTTTCTGTTAAATTTTTCACCTTCATTCAAAAATTGACTCTATTTTTTTTTAGCTTTAGCTTGTTCTCTTTGCAAAATAAATGATTTCCTTGCACATTATATTAATTCTTTATATTAAAAGAAATTAGAATTCTTAATATTATATTCGATAGAGATAACAGATAACGTCACTTTCATTGGTTCATGAGTCTGGTATCTTAATTAGGCCATCGGGTATGGTAGTGGTGTGGTATGCCCCGTAGGATATGGTGTGATATTGAAAGAAAGTGTGTAGTGGGTAGTGATAGTGTAAATGTTATATAGGGTGAATGAGGTGTAATTGTTTACTTGGTGGAAAAAAAAATTAAAAAAAATGGAATACATCAACGCTCGTGTTCAGGACGACGAAGTGGAGACAAAACGCCCAAGGTGGGGCAGTGACGGTGGCCGTGATCTGGCGTGAAGAACGTAAAATGCCCCCATCACAGGGCATTACGCATGTCCTTACAAATAATGAATTACATTAAATATTTGTCTTCTGGTTTTGGTTTCGGTTTATTAATTTTTTTGGAAAAAGAGAGAGCCCAAAAGAATATCAATTATAAGGCTATCCGTAGTGGATGGAGCCCCTTGTGGGCGTTATGCGTCATGTGGCGTCCACGTCATCAAGAGGGGCTCCATGACTAAAGTGGTGTAGTGGTAACCAATTTATAACGCCCCTCTAATTATTACCCAATTATTATTTAAAAAACCCATTCAATTAAATCTATCCAATAAAAAAAAAATCAACCAATCAAGAAGGAAGGGGGAGGCGTTATTAACATAGCGTCGGTGATTCCATCACCTAAGATGGCGCCCTAGGGGGGTGGGAAGGGGCTCCATGAGGGGCGTTATATTTAACATGGAGCCCCACTACGGATGGCCTAAGTGAAGAAAATAAAATGTCTCACGTATATTTTGTTGAAAGTTTTGGTTAGATTTTGTCATTCCAAATAAAGTAGAAGGACTGGAAATGTAACATTTTAATTAGCCGTTAATAGTTGTTAGAGTTAGATTAATATATATTTGATTTCGTTGTATTTGTTTTACATTGATCTTAATAAAAAAATTCAGTTCATTTTCATTTTTCTTCTCAATTGAGAATTTGTTTGTTCTGTTCTTGATTCAATTGAGATCTTCAATTGGTATCAGAACTTCAGGAAGCTCCAATTTAGGGTTAATCGGGTAGATTCGATCGAAATTTATCGAATCAGAAAAGGGGATCGTTGATCCTCTATCCCGTCAGTAATCATTCATCATTTTCTTGTGTCCTCACCGAGAAGATCGTCACCTTGCCGTGTTTCTTCCCCTGAAATCCGTCAATCAATGTCAGACGTAGGGGGAAATCGACAAGTCGTTCGGGAGAACTACACGACTATCCCACTTCAATGCCCGTTGTTGTCTCAAACGAATTATGCAATTTGGGCGGTCAAGTTGAAAGTGATTTTCAACGTACATGGGCTGTGGGATGTAATTGAGCCACAACAAGGAGCCGAGATTGATCCCAAGAAGAATAATGCGGCCATTGCGTACTTATTCCAAGCCCTGCCTGAAAAATTGATTATCCAGGTGGCAAATCTGGATTCGGCAAAGCAGATTTGGGATTCTATCAAAACAAGGTACGTTGGTGAAGACAGGGTAAAGAAAGCTCGATTACAGACTCTCAAGACTGAATATAATCAACTAAAAATGAAGAATAATGAATCAGTTGATGAATTTTCTGCAAAATTGGGAGCAATTGCCACAAGATCTGCAAACTTAGGGGCCCCAATTTAGGACCCAACCCTGGTAAAGAAGCTCTTAGACTCGGTACCTGAGAGCTTTGTGCATATTGTGGCATCTATGGAGCAGTTCAAAGAGGGGGGAATGAGGTAATGGGGGAGTAGGGTGGTTAGGTGTGACAGGGACTAAAGTAATTCTAAGGGATAAAGTAGGGGGAGAGGTAGGGGAGGTTGGATAAAGTAATCCTCAACCCATCAACTCAAGCCAAGCCGTCCTACAAGCCCTTGAATACAAGCCAAGCCGTCGGCTTACTCTGGATAGGTGGCAGGCTCGCAATGGTTCGGATAACAAGCCTAGCATTCTGACTTTTTTGTCCATGTGTCGAACTATTATTGGTTGGAGGTGGGCTCCACACTTATCCTTCTTGTCAGATGGAGGACACATTTTAAAATCTGATTGGTTGAAAGATGACAATTGGATGCTTCCTATTGGTTGGGTCATTTGAGTTAGGATAATTTTAGGTGGTCATTCTTGATTTTTCTTGGTCAAAGTGGGTCATTTTGGTGATTTTCCCTTATAAATTCTTTACCAAAAAAGGATCAACTCATCATGTACGTGAAGCCGCTGAAACCACTTTCTCTCTCTACAAACCATGCAGAACGCCGGAGTTTGTTCTTGGACCTGTTAGCACACCTGTAATTCTCGCGTTGCTTCACTGCGGGTTAGTGATCTCTCCGGTGGGTTTTGTTAGGGTTCGTCCCATCCTCACTAGGGATAGTATCCTCCGTTTGTGAGGCGGTGTCTGGAATACGAGTCTGTCCTAACGGGTTCGGGACTACTGGGCGATGTTCCTTCCTTTTTTCTTTTTCTGAAGTTTAGCATGGTTTACAGGAGGGTGGTAGACGAAAAGTCAGAGCGCGACGGAGGGTGGCAAACTGTCCGGAGAAGAACGAACAATGTCAAGCAGGACATCAACAACAGACTTAATTTCAAACAGGACATCAACAACAGACTTACCTTTTCGTTTTTCATCTCGGGCTTTCCAAACTGGACGTCGGTGGACGATGTGAAATTGGCCACGAAACATTTGGGTACCATTTCCGATGTATTTATTGCTAGAAAGAGGAGATTTAACAACGAGAGATTCGGTTTCATTCGCTTCAAGAATCTTCTGGATGTTGAGAAAACGGAGAGGAGACTGAATGAGGTGAAGATAGGCGGACGGAATTTACATGGAAATCTATCGCAAATCCCTCGTACGTCTATTCGTCTGCAGAACGCGAGATGGGGGGAGGAGCTTAAGGATAAGAGTCATTCTACACCTCAGGTTTTGAAGTCGGAGGTGGTAAAATCACGTTTAGAGAGCGGTGGGGGCGGTAACATGTCATTCCGTGATGTCGTTTTGGGTAGGGAAGAGTTGAAGGAGAATTCCAAGGTGGTCGAGGAGATGGAAAGTTTGAAATGGAAAGAATTTGTTATCCCAAAGGAGGCCGGTGATTATCCGGCGTCTTTTCAGGGAAGATCTCTTATTGGCGAAGCCTTGGACGGGGCTACTTTAAGCAGTATTAAGTTCCTTCACAAGGAGGGGGGACCTTCGGACTTTGATGTGGTGTATGTGGGAGGTCTTCATGTCCTGTTGGTATTTAACCAGAAGAAAGAAGCTGATCAGTTTCTGGTATCCAAGTCTCAGTGGTGGAGAAAGTATTTGGCTTCTCTTAATGCTTGGAACGGGCAGCCGCTTCCCAGATCAAGGATTGTGGGGCTGAAGATTCTTGGAGTCCCCTTGCACCTACGTGATGATATTAAGTATGATTCCATAGCAAAAGGTTTTGGTAGAATCATTTGGCTGTCACATTCGTCGTGGCTTCTTAAGGACTGCTCTAGGGGCTCGGTTCAGGTGCTGTCGGATGCTTGGAAAACTATTGATGAGTCGGTTATAATCCGGTGGAATGATTCTGTCTATACGGTTATGGTGAAGGAGGATTCATGTCCGTGGACCCCTACTTTTATGGAAGAAGAGTCCTTCATTGAACCGGAGGATTCGCCGGAGAAGATGGTGGTGGAGGAGGAGGACTGGGAGGAGAATGACAGATGGGACGATTGGAGATTCGAGGGGTCGCCGGCGCCGAATTTTCTTGGGAAGGAGGATTGCCCGGAGTCTAGGATTGCCGCCGATGATGATTCGAATTCTGATGTGGACTGGCAGTTACGAGGAAAGAACGATGATGAGGTCTGCTCGAAAAGTGGGGAAGGTGAGGGGCCCGAGGACGCAGACGTTGGTGGAAAATATCTGCTTGCCCAAAGACGGGAGACTGAAGGACTCGAATGTGGACTTTGGGCCTGAGAGTCTTAACGGGCCGATCTTGGATGAGAGGGATGGTGGGCCTCAGTCCGCCCCTCAGCCCATGATTCCTGATCTAAATAGATCTCTTTCGTTTGGGCCTGAATCGCTGGGGGAAAAGACTATTTCTCTTCCGGTTCAATCTAGTACTTTTGCCAATGGTAAAAAGACTCAGGCTGGGACGGTGTTCAACGGTACTCACAGGGGGTGTGGAAAAGTGATTTTTCGGAAAGCGACCTCAAGGAAGAAAGGCAATATGTCTAAAGGTCAGTCGGCGGGGGATTCTCGTAGATCTTCGCGATGGGGTTCCGTCAATCGGGGGAGCTGTGAGCTTGAGGAGGAGGTTTCCAGCACGATGGTGTTAGGGGAATGTGTGGGCGTGGATTTCAATGGATGCGAAAGGCAGGTGGCGGGGGTTATTATCGGCTGTGGGAGTCAAATTCGTGCTTGATGGAGTTCTTATCTATCAATAGTAGGGGTTTGGGAGATTCTACGGTGGATTGGATCTCTCGTTTGAGGAGACAACATAAGATATCGTTTATCTGCCTGCAAGAAAGTAAGTGCTCGTTTAATTTGCATATCCCGGCTACGGCCCTGTGGGGGAATCATCTTTGTGAGTGGGATTACGTTCTGGCGAATGGGAATTCTGGGGGAATTATTTCTGTTTGGGACCCTCGTGTTTTCTCCATGAAATCCGTGCTGAAGGATCGTAATTTCCTAGTTTGTTCTGGAGTCATTTGTGGTTTGAACATTGAGATTAATATTTGCAATGTGTATGCTCCTCAATCGGGGAGTAATAAAAAGTTGTTGTGGCATAAAATTTTGGATCTGAGAAGGCGCATTTCTGGTCTTTGGGTTATTGCGGGTGATTTTAACGAGGTTAGGGTTCCGGAGTACCGGCTCTTCTCGTCTTTTAATGCCCGTTCTGCGGAGGTGTTTAATGAGTTCATTGAGGAAGCCGAGCTGCATGAGTATAATATGGGGGGATCTAAGTACACTTTTTCTTATGGACAAGGAATCAATTTCAGTAAAATTGATAGATTTCTGGTGTGTACGGATTTTATAAACCGCTGGCCTAATGCTGTTCTTACCGCCTTACCCCGTCTTTGGTCGGATCATAACCCCTTAGTCCTTTCGTCGGCTTCGGTGGATTTCGGTCCGTGTCCCTTCCGATTTTTCTCCTCGTGGCTTTCTTTTCCGGAGCTTAGAGATGTGGTTGAGAGTGCGGTGGAAAGGTGTGGAATTCAAGGGAAAGCCGATCTGGTTCTTCACGGTAAGCTTATATGTATCAAGGCTGCTATAAAAAACTGGAATGTTCTTCGTAAGGAGAAGGAATTTCATAGACAGAGGGATCTAGTGTGATTTATTTAAATTAGCTTTTAGATTAGTTGGTTAATAGTTAGTTAGTTAGTTGGTTTTAGTCAAAGTTTGTTGACTGCATGTATTTAGTTCATGTAAATCGTTCAATGAAGGTTAACGATTTTCCCCAATTCGATTTCTCTCTCTCATCTTTCTCTCTCTAGAATAAGATGGTATCAGAGCAGAATTGAGCTCCGATCATCGTTTCCGATCACCCTGTTCATTTCTCCGATCAAATTCTCTGTTTCAATTCCTTCATTTTCTTGTCAATCGTCATTATGACCTCGAATTCTGCTTCAACCATTACTGATTCGTCTCCGATGTACCTTCATCCTTCGGATCATCCAGGTCTTCTTCTGGTGTCAAAATCATTCGATGGCAGTGGATTTGCTGCTTGGAAACGCGCGATGACTATCGCTTTACAAGCGAAGAACAAATTCTCATTTGTTGATGGAACAGAAATTGCTCCTACTGATGAGATTCTTCTGGCACAGTGGAAACGCTGCAACAATATGGTAATATCCTGGATCCTCAATACTTTGTCTAGAGATATTTCTGAAAGTGTTTTATACACTGAAACTGCACACAATCTCTGGAATGAGTTGAATGATCGTTTTGGAAAAGCTAGTGGTGCAAAACTCTACCAGTTACATAAAAGTTTGTGTGAAATTTCTCAAGGTGCTAATGACATAGCTACCTATTTCACCAAAATTAAAGGAATATGGGATGAGTTGAATGCCTCTGTTGAAATTCCTAAATGTACATGTGCTGCTTCCACTGTTTTTGCCAAAAATCAGCAAGATCAACGTTTAGTTCAATTTCTCATGGGATTGAATCCTAGTTATGATAATCCTAGAGGTAGTATATTGATGATGAAGCCTCTTCCTTCTATCAGTGAAGCATATGCTCTTTTAGTTCAAGATGAAAAACAAAGAGAAATACATTCTACTATTTCATTCCATTCTGATTCATCTGCTGCTATGCATGTTAATAATCAGACTAATGCAGGAAGATATGATCACAAGAAAGGAATTATTTGTTCACATTGTAACAAAACTGGACATACAGCTAACAAATGCTACAGATTAGTTGGATTTCCAAAAGATTTCAAGTTCACTAAGTCCAAGAGATTTTCTGCTAATGCTTCTGCATTTGAACAAGAATTTTCTGATGGTAAAACTCAATCATCTCCTTCTTTGTCTACTGATCAAATTACTGAGTTGTTACAGATTTTACAAAAGTCATATTTGGACAAGTCTTCTGATGGCATTTCTCAGCCTCAAACCATAAGCCATGCCAACTTTGCAGGTATAATGGCATGCTCTTCTCTTACTTTTAAATCTCAATGGATAATTGACACAGGGGCTAGTGATCATATGTGTTATGATGAATCACTATTGACTAATATCAAGCCCCTTGTACATCCTATCTCTATTGGCCTACCAAATGGTATAGTAATTCATGTTACAAAATCTGGTACTATGCATCTTACTCCTGATCTTGCTTTAACTCATGTTCTCATTGTTCCCCAGTTTAAACATAATCTCCTTTCTGTTCCAAGGTTATGTCATGATACTCAAGGCATAGTTTATTTTACTAATAAACAATGTATCTTGCAGGCCCTTTCAGTGAAGAAGCCACTGGTTCTTGGTGAACTTCTTCATGGGCTTTATCTCACAAATGGCCTCTCATTTCCTGCTTTTTCCAATAAAATTTTGCTGAATTCTGATTTGTCTTGTAATGCCACTGTTTCTAGTACTGTTTGGCATCATAGATTAGGACATTTACCACTTTACAAGTTGAAACAGTTATCTGTATTGTCTGATTCAACTTTGGATTCTCTTTTATCATGTGATATTTGTCCTAAGGCACGTCAACATCGTTTACCTTTTCCTCATAGTACTTCTTGTACATCACATCCTTTTGAGCTTGTACACATTGATACATGGGGACCCTATTGTGTACCAACCTACAATGGTTTTAAATATTTTATTACTATTGTAGATGACTTTAGTAGAGCTACATGGACCCACTTGTTGACTACTAAAAGTAATGCTTTTTCTATCTTACAAAGCTTTATTGAAATGGTGGAAACTCAGTTTAGTACCAAAGTTAAAAGCATAAGATCTGATAATGCTTTTGAACTTGGATCTGGTACTATTCAAAAGCAATATTTTTTAAGCAAAGGCATTCTTCATCAGACTTGTTGTCCTGGGGTCCCTCAACAAAATGGTGTAGTTGAGCGTAAGCATAAACATCTTTTGGAGACTGCTCGTGCTTTACTCTTTCAATCAAAGCTTCCTGTCAAGTTTTGGGGTGAATGTCTTTTGACTGCAACTTATCTGATTAACCTTTTTCCCACCAAACTCCTTCAACATAAAACTCCTTTTGAGATCTTGTTTCACAAATCTCCTTCTTATGCTCACTTAAGGAGTTTTGGTTGTCTTTGCTTTGCTGCTTCTTCCAAACCAGGTAGAACAAAGTTTGATCCTCGTGCTATCCCTTGTTTGTTTATTGGATATCCGGTTGGACAGAAAGGTTACAAGCTTTACAATCTTGCCACTCATTCCATCTTTGTCTCTAGGGATGTGGTATTTCATGAGACCATTTTCCCTTCCTTACAAACTTCTGCTTCATCTTCATTCTTTCCTCCTACCTCTTCTTCATTTCCTTTTGAAGACTCTCCTACATCTCCTCCTGTTTCTTCTTCAATTCCTCATGCTTCATCCTCCATTCCTTCTACCTCTTCTTCCAATCCTTCTTCTAGTTCTACTGAATCTTCTCTTCGAAGATCTTCTAGAACTTCCAACCCTCCTGCCTATCTTAATGATTTTGTTTGTTGTGCTTCTTCTATTTCCATTGATTCCTGTCCTCATACTCTTACCAATCTCTGCACTTCCATTCATTCTTGTTCTTTTCATGATCTTTCTCCTCAATTGCAGTCTTTTGTAGCTGCAGTTGATCTCCTTTCTGAACCTACCTCATATTCCCAAGCTGCTAAGTATCCTGCATGGCAAGAAGCCATGAACAAAGAATTTGCTGCTCTTGAGGCTAATCATACTTGGGATATTGTCCCTACTCCTACTTCTAAGAAACCCATTAAATGTAAATGGGTTTACAAGTTGAAATATCATGCTGATGGGTCTTTAGAAAGGTGTAAAGCTCGGTTAGTAGTTAGAGGTGACACTCAACAAGCTGGTCTTGACTATACCGAGACTTTTTCTCCTGTGGTTAAGATGACCACCATTAGATCCTTAATTGCTGTTGCTACAAAGAAGCACTGGTCTTTGTTTCAACTTGATGTGAACAATGCATTTTTGCATGGTGATCTTGACGAGGAAATTTATATGAATGCTCCTCAAGGCATGTCCATTGCTCCTGGTCATTGTTTGCAACTCAAGAAATCTCTTTATGGGTTAAAACAAGCCTCCAGACAATGGTATGGGAAGCTTTCTGATTCCCTTAAATCCAAAGGTTATGTTCGTTCTTCCAATGATCACTCTTTATTTTTCAAATCAATGGGGACTTCTGTTGTGTTTGTTGCTGTGTATGTTGATGATATCCTCGTTACTGGTGATCATCTTCAAGAGATTCAAGACCTCAAAGTTTTTCTTGATACTACTTTCAAAATAAAGGACTTGGGTACCCTCAATTATTTTCTTGGAATTGAGGTTTTGCCTCTTTCAAATGGTGTTCTCATGACCCAACGAAAATTTGCTTCTGATTTGCTTAAAGAATTCGAGATCACTTCTTCATACAATACTAAGTCTCCCTTGCCACCAAATCTGCAACTCAAAGTTCATGAAGGATCTTTGGTGCCTGATCCTTTATCCTATAGAAGATTGGTGGGCAAACTCAACTATCTTACACATACTCGTCCAGATTTGGCTTTTGCAGTTCAGTTTTTAAGCCAATTCATGCAAGATCCTCGTATGCCACATTGGGATGCCGCTGTTCATACTTTGCATTATGTTCATGGCACTGTTTCTCAAGGCTTATTTTTTAATGATACTCCTGATTTCACTCTTCAAGCTCACTGTGATTCTGATTGGGGATCTTGTCCTAATACACGTCGATCGGTCAGTGGGTTTTATGTGTCTCTAGGCAACAGTCCTATTTCCTGGAAATCAAAGAAACAAGCTACTGTTTCTTTAAGTTCTGCAGAGGCTGAGTATCGGTCTCTTCGACGTGTTACTGCAGAGATTGCTTGGTTGACCCGTTTGTTGGTTGATTTCCGCGTTCCTGAAGTTACTCCGATTGATATTAAATGCGATAGTCAAGCGGCTATACACATTGCTAAAAATCCCGTGTTCCATGAACGAACAAAGCATATTGAGCTCGACTGCCATTTTGTACGCGAAAAGTTGCATGATGGATTGATCTCCTTAACGCATACTCCGTCTGCTACTCAACTAGCTGACTTTTTGACTAAAAGCTTGCCCTCTTCCCAACATCAGCTTCTTTTGTCCAAGTTAGGTGCTTTACAGCCACCAACTTGAGGGGGGGTGTGATTTATTTAAATTAGCTTTTAGATTAGTTGGTTAATAGTTAGTTAGTTAGTTGGTTTTAGTCAAAGTTTGTTGACTGCATGTATTTAGTTCATGTAAATCGTTCAATGAAGGTTAACGATTTTCCCCAATTCGATTTCTCTCTCTCATCTTTCTCTCTCTAGAATAAGAGAACTGTGTATTATACATGTGCATTGCTAGAACTTTATTGTAAGGGCATACACAATCAGATATGGGCTCAAATTCCTACTGAAGTATCACCTTACATCATTGCATATTTGTAGGCATCTTGCATATTTTAAAGCCCCCTTTATTTTCTGTTTGTTAACATACTTTTATTAACAGAATAGTTTTTAACTTTTTATACTTTATTTTAGAATTGATTTTTATTGGACCGTTACTATACTAATTTCCTTTAATTCTTTGAATTTTCCTTTAGTTTTAAAAGTGTCTTTTATGGCATTATCTTAAACACTTGGCAGAATAATGACCATTTAAAAGATGGGTGGTCCCCAAGGGGATAGCTTGGTGATAAAGTGGTGGCTTTAATCAAAAGGGTTGTGGGTTCAAATCTTACTAAATACAGGTATACAGATTTAGCCGTCTAAAAAAAAAAAGATGGGTGAGAAATTTAGCATACTGATATGTTCTAGACGGCATGTTTGATTTTTTAAAATTGTTCAGTGGCAAATAATTAAAGTTCTTTTAAAAGAGTAGTACCTTTCCATTATTCCATATATTTTAGATGTCAATTTGCTCTTTTGTCCTCAACTTTACATCAAAGAAATTTGGTCATCAGAAGGTAAAGGTTGCTTTCTCTCAAGTACATTATAATGACTATAGGTGTTTACCGCATAGTTATTAAATGCAATCGCTTTTGACGCCTAGGCGCAAATTCCAGGGGATAGCGCAATAATTGTGCTTACGCTTCCTATGTAATTAAGCCGCCCAACTGTTTAATTAGTTGTTCTAAGGCTATTCGTAATGGTGCGTTTTTGGGCTCCATAACGCCCCTTATAACGCCCCGCCCCACTACGCTTAGGCGTTATGGGGCGTTATAGACGAAAAAAAATTCTCGGGCGTTAGCCAGGTAACGCCGAGAGAGGAGAGAAATCAAATGATTGTGGGGCGTTATGGGGGCATTATCCACTACACCATAAAGCCCCATAAAGCCCATTGTCCAGTCACCGTCCACATGGCGGATAATGCCCCATTCGGGGCCTTATGGGGCCTTATCCATTACGGGTAGCCTAACTGCATAATTGAAAAAATATTGCTAGTTAATACTTTATTTTAATTTTTTTTTCTCGTCAAGTATCTATTTATCTACATATTTATTTGCTTTATTTTGATTTTATTTTTTTATTTAATTTAATTGTACTTGTATTCATATTAATTTTGTATCTTTCTGTTTATCTATGTATCTATTTTTTACGTTTACTGTTATTTTTTATTACTTTTAGATTCCTGTATGTATATTAGTTTTTATTTTTATTTTTATCTATTTATTTATTATTTTTTATGATATATATATTTTGCTTTCCCTCCGCACCCTTCTCGAGTTCCGATGTTTAGTTTCCTTATGTTTCGGAGCTGGAGGGTCTCTTTGGAAGGAGTCTCTCTATCCATTGTGGTAGGGGTAAGGTTTGCCTACATCTAACCCTCCCCAGACCCTGCTCATAGTATCTCAATGCTATTTGTGGGATTTACTGGGTACGGTTGTTTTTGTTGTTGTTGCAATGGTTTTATGCTATATAAGGGCATAAGGCTTCCTGAAACCAACAGAAATCACAACTCATATATTCAAATTGTTTAACCCAACTGTTTTCTTGTAGATTCGAACTGTGCAAGACTGCAAGGAAGAATGGCCTCTGATGTTGGACCTTCGGCATACAGGAAAACAAATCCCTGATGGAAGTATAACTTTCTGGCAAATCCAAATGACAACAACACAGTTACTTGTAAATTCTTCCTAAAAGTTAGCAAAGGAGGTATTTTAGAGCAAAACTATATCAAATAGGAGGTGACAAAAATGTGAAAGATTGTACAAAGTGTCCAGAATTGGTGAAAGAAGAGTTGAAGGCATATATTATGAAGCAGAAAGCAAAAAAAAACTAATAAGCGCTTGCATGATGTGGATAATGAACAAGAGTTACAAGAAGATGATAAGGTAATGGAGATACCTAATCACCAAAACAAGAGGAAGAATACTAATGTAAAGGGGTCATTAGATATCTATATGACTGGTATGTTTAATCTTTCTTTTCTGTTTTTATGATTTTAATTTCTGGTATGTTTATGTTTCTAGGCAGAGGCAAAAGTGTTCAAACAAGCATAAATGAAGCTTGTGAGAAAGATATTAGAGGCAAAACCATAGTTATCAAGAAGCATAGGGTCTTCCTAGGGCCTAGGCAATAGGTGCAAAAAAACGTGGGCCTGAAAAAAAGAACGATCTTAAATAAATAAAAAACATCTAATATAAAGTTCACCCAAAATTCAAAAACTTATAATATAAAGTTCACTCAAAATTCAAAAACATATAATATAAAGTTCATTCAAAATTCAAGGTGACAGAATTGTGAAAGATTTTACGAAGTGTCCAGAAGAGGTGAAAAAGAGTTAGATGGCATATTAGAAAGCAAAAAAACTAAAAATGCTTATGAATCGGCACGATTCAAAAATGTCATATGACCCAATCTCTTTGAGTGACTAGATGATAACAATGAGTAGCTGAACGGGAAGATGGATAATAAGCGAGTTTTCAACGATGATGGAAATTTAACATGGAATGTTGTAGGAGAGGCAAGTGGAGCCGGAGAGGGTAGGACAACAAGATCTTCAAAGCCTTCTAGTTCAAGAACTTTGATTGATGAAGACTATGAGGAAGAGCAAATGGAGGAAGCTGAAAATCGAATTGAAGTGGATAACATATCTGATGATTATGAATGATAACACAATTGAATTTTGAATGTATTTTGAAATTTGGATGAACATTATTTTATATATTTTTGGATTTTGGATGAACTTTATATTATATGTTTTTTTATTTAAGATCGTTTTTTTTCCTTCAGGCCTATACTTTTTTTGCGCCTATCGCTTAGGCTTGCGCCTTTGATAACTATGTTCACAGCCCCCTTCGACCAATTTTTGTGAAAAATCTGGACCAAACAACTAACTACAGCATCAGAAACAGAAATCCAATCGAGTAGGTTGGGTTGACCGGACCAGCCAAAGACAGTTTAGTTTCAAGTTTGAGGTTGACCGGACCAGCCAAAGAAAGTTTAGTTTCAAGTTTGAACGGCCATTTTTATAAAACAAACATACCTAGTAAAACGCTCATCCTTTAGGTTGATAAGATGGTACATAAATATCATCGGTATATGCATAATTTCATATTCCAAACTTGACAAAAAACAAATAACAATAAAAAAAAACGGTTTAACTGCACGTTTCAAGTTCCAAACTATCTGCTAAACCGTTACCCGTGTTGCCAGGCCGAAAGAGATGGGTCAAACCTTCAGTTGCCAAGAAACCTGGACCGTGCGGATGAATACTTTGGCAAGAAACGAGCGGCTGCAGCTTCTAATGAGTCACCCTAAACACCTTCTACTACTTAGAACCACACAACGCTTGAGAATTGATGTAAAGCAACACTAGCTAATTCATATTCTGTTTGTCCAGAATCATTTTATCATGAAGAATCTAAAGATATTGTATTCTTAATTCTTGGAGGCTCTTTATTTGCCCATACCATGATTTTGAATTCTTGATTTGTTTGACGTTTCGTATAAATATGAAAATACGATGCCTGACAACTTTAGTGTTTATTCTTCGTCTCTTATTCATTTCATTCTAAGATAAGATGATGGCGACTTCTTTGATCTAGTAACGTTATATGTTGTAGATATGTTCATTCAAAACAATAAGTTACCGTGAGAATAAAAAGAATATATCTAAATCGTTGAATTTCTTTATTCATGATGTTTAAGTTTTTAAAGCTTTATACTTCTTTAAGAAAAAGTTCTTTTTGTGCACATAAAAAAATGCACTAAATTAGTTTTTTCACAAGTTTTTAAACATATAAATGTTTCTTATACATTTGTACGTAAAATAATCTACACATAAATCACACGCACATATATGTACTAAAATTATTCATATTTTTCTTAATTTCATAAAAACAAATAAAAATTACATTTATTTATTTTTTTTTATAATTCAAAAAAGTTTTTAAGATTCACAAACCGAACGTTAGATTGACTTTCGATGGTTCCGGGGTTAAAACAAAATTATTGTTTTAAATAAAAATCTATTATAGTTCTATTTCTGAGCTACATCACGTACTTACAGGGGCGAAGTATTGCCGGGCTAGGCCGGGCCTATTTTTGCTCCGAAGTATTGATTATACCCGTTTAGTTCATAAATAATTTATATGTGTAGTCTGGTCCTTATCCTCTTTTTAATTAAAAAAAATTATATATTTAGTCAGCACAGGCCAAAAAACTATTTAATTAAGTCAAAAACTCATAATTCTTTATAAGTTTTAAAGCACAATTAAAATATAGTTATTAATGTAATTGATTATAAGTTTAGGGGGTTAAATGAAACATTAATTAAAAAAACAAAATTATATTCCAAAACTTGTTTGAACGGGGAAGTGGAGAACGCAAAAAAAACCCTCCAACTTGCGCAGCCCCTCCCTCATGACCCTCCGTCCCTCCCTGCCTCTCAATCGTCGGTCGGCCGCCGACGCCCTGTTCTCCGGCGACCTTCAATCCTCTGTGTTGCCGCCTGCAGTCGTGTCCTCCGAAGTCCGGCGAGTCGGCGACCTTCACTGCTGCAGGCTCAACTCAAGGCTGCCCTCTTTAGTCCTTAACTCCTTATTGCAATATTGCTTCAAGAAAATCCATTAACTCACTTTGCATTCTGATTGATATGTTTGTTGCCGCTATTGTTGTCCTGGGAGGGAATAATGGATGACTTACAACATGCTACTTCTACTCAATGTGCGGATGCTGATGCAGATGCAGCTTACAATTACATGCAATCAAATGAGTTTGTCTTTAT
This sequence comes from Deinandra increscens subsp. villosa, assembly GCA_039602395.1. Classification (NCBI taxonomy): domain Eukaryota; kingdom Viridiplantae; phylum Streptophyta; class Magnoliopsida; order Asterales; family Asteraceae; genus Deinandra; species Deinandra increscens. Next base: position 2,161,967 of record JBCNJP010000017.1, read on the forward strand.
TCTTCACTTGATAAAAGAGGTAATGGGAAAAACCGAAACACTTTCTCTACAAATGTTGATCTAAATGATCTAAACACTTTCTCTACAAGTGTTGATCCTAAACACTTTCTCAAGAAAATCCATTAACTCACTTTGCATTTAGATCAACAAATGTTGATCTAAAATTTGTTGATCTAAATGATCTCATAAACAATATATGAGATTTTTTTTTCTTAAAGAAGTTACTTATTTTTGTGCTAAGCATAAAATAGAAATGTCGGACATGAATGCGTCCATATACTTCTACTCGGTATCGGCCTCGTAAAAAAGATCTTCATGTTACATTTGGACATTATTACCGAGTAGATTTGTTTACAGTCACGTTAAACAAACAATTAGATGAGTTGAATAGTAGATTCACTGAGCAAACGACGAAGTTGTTATCTTCTTGTTGAGAAGTACTATTCTGAAGATTATAATGAGCAGGAAAGTTAAGATATCAGTTGGGTTTATTTAATGTGGATAAAACTCAAAATCCAAGGCTTAGTGGTGTATCAAGTCTTTCTGATCTATGCAAAAGTCTCGTGATAACTAAGAAACTTGAGACGTACTATTTGCTTGATAGAGTGGTTCGACTAATCTTGACACTTTCAGTTTCTACAGCAACAACAGAGAAGGGATTTTCAACAATGAAAATAATAAAGAATCGTCTACGCAATAAGATGTCAGATGACTATCTCGCGAATAGCCTGGTGATTAACGTAGAAAAGAAAATTGCTGAAAAGTTTGATCAAGATTGCATAATCGATGAACTCAAAGATCTTAAAGGTCGTCATGCTGAGTTGTAATCATGTTTTCAGGTAATCATTCTTTCTCTCGCAACATTTAGCTTTTTTATGTGAAACAATTATTTTAATGAACAAACAATTAGATATTTTTGTTTTTTGTTGTATGACCCGACCCAAGTTGAATATCCGACCCAGATACCCATCCCGAACATATAACTCAAGTTTCAAAACCTAGCGATAGCCTAAAAATGTTTGGACCCTTGCCTTCCGGCCCCATACATACTTATATTGATTAAGGTTTTAACCTATAACATCTTCAAATAACCATCTAAAAAGACAAATCTATCTCACCGGCTACCTAACACCGGTAAAACAAAATTATTGTTGATGTAGAAATGGCGCAAATGCACATGGTTATTCGTTGGTAGCTTGGTAGTTTGCCGGTAGGTAGTTGGGTTGTTTCAGTACATAGTGGTTGAGTGTCGTTAATTTTTTTTTTTTTTGAACGGCAAATTTGGATCACTGACGGGGACATTACACCACCCACCCGATCATCTCCAATCCCCATCAGGAGGAAACTCACCACTCGTGAGAAAACCCCCTGGCCCAACTTGTAACCCTCATTTTTATTCATTTTGTTAGGTTGAAACCTGTTTTCACTTTGTTAGGTTGAAACCGGTATGTAGGGGTGAAACTAGAAATTTTTTTGAGGAGGTCCACAATTTTTTTACGGAGTTACTGTTTTTAGATATTGCCGGAGACTTCTTCGAACTGAAATTCCACAGAGACAACAATTAGGACACCTCATGCGATCCGTTAGGTTGAAACCTGTTTTCACTTCCAAGGCAAATAGATCGGGAACATTTGTTTAAATAGAGTTCCATAAATCCAACAATCTAACCAAAAGTATATATTAGGTCCACTACCCACCACACCATGGACCGCTTGTACCATATTGACTCCCCGATCCGTTAGATCAAGGATAGATCTATGAATTGATTTGACGAGTGTAATGCGGCCACCAAAGGCTAGTGTTTTAGCTTTCCACATAGTATGCTTTTCCTTAAAAATATTTATAACTGGATCCCAATGCTACACAAGGTTCATACAAAAATTTAGCACCAATTTGTAATCCCAGATGCTTGAAAGGTAAAGCACCAGCCTTGTAGCCAATTATACTTCACATGTTTGTAGTTTCCTGTCCCGCAACTCCTGTACCAAAGAGGGTGCATTTGGACATATTCACACTGAGACCTGAAATAAGAAAGAAACATCGTAGCAACCTTTGTAAGTTAAAAATATTAGATAGTGTCCACTCTCCCAAAAAGATTACATCATTTGCAAAGAGTAAGTGCAATATTTCTGGACTGTTTGGGGAGCATTTAATACCTTGAACTATACCCATTGAAACCACCTCCATGATAAAACCTGGCAGAGCCTGTATAGCCAAAATAAATAAGAAAGGGGATATATGATCACCTTGACGTAGTCCCTTTTCACAAGTGAGTTCCTGAGTTGGAGACCCATTTACTAAAACATACGCCTTTGATGTGGACACAGTAGCCCATATCCATTTTCTCCATAATGTAGGGAATTACATTTTGATAACGGTTTGTCAGGCCGTTTCAAATCCCCAACTTAGATTAAATTTGTAGTAGTGGAAGTTAGGGTATCGAACCTAGGGAATATGTGGAAATTGATTAATTGACTACTAAATTAAATGAAATTACTGTTTAACCTAAAATTATCTAAGATTGCCACTTAGCTGTTTTGAGTTGTTGAGGTGAGTTAACTAACAAATTAACTAACTTTAAGCTAATGAACTACTGGAACTATCAATTAAGAAAAGCTAACCACTTTTGGATCCTGGTTGGTTACCAATCTAGGCAAAATCTAATTACTTACTAATGACACATAGACATGCCCCCCAATTGCCTCTTTGACCTAATAACCTAAGTTCCTAATGGGCTGATTAGTCATGCCGCAAGAAAGTGCTAGATCATGTCAGGGGACCACTAAAACCCTAGGTTACTAGTTAGATTAAACAGTTTAGCATGCGGGTGTTCAACGGTAGCAAGTATTCCGGAACAACTAATTAAGCAATTGATTAGGAATAGAACAATTTTACCAACCAATCACCAAAAGCGGTTAGTGGTGATTAGCCGGACATAGCTAATAACACAAACGAAGACATAATGAAAAACTGCATTAAATTACTGTACCGAATGATTGAAATCTCTCAAAAAGCTCCAAAACAATGCTCAAAGTCGAAAAACCTAGAGCTCTGGTCGCACACGAATGGAGAGATAAGTCTAATAACTTCACAAACAAGTTTAAATACTAAACCCTAGAAAAAACTTCTGACGACCAATTCGGGGCGTACCGCCCCAAATTGCTTCAATCTGGGCGTACCGCCCGGTTTTCTTCTGCCGGATTCATTCCTAAACCTTAGAGCGTACCGCCCTGAACTCTTCATCTCTGGGCGTACCGCCCAAGTCTTCATTTCAGGAATTTTTCTTCATTTTCTTCTAAATCTTCACTCGTTCTCGCTCAATTCTCGAACCTTGTACCAATCAGCTTCAGGCTTCTTCATAAAACTCCACTTTTAACACGTTAAGCTCACGGTACCTCAAAACACAAAACTAGTGAAAATGCAACGTAATCCAACCATTATTATAAATAAATATGACAAATTAAGCACAATAATGACCACACATTGGACTAACATCACATT
>JBCNJP010000017.1:2165967-2196669 GCA_039602395.1 Deinandra increscens subsp. villosa
TATGTGTTGATTCAGACCCTCAAAACACACACTTATCAGTTATCACACACCTATTCACGTATGTATTTATGTGTATATTTATAAAAAGATAGAAATGGAGAAAACTTTGAGCAGATAAAGAAAATATTGCAGAAGAAAGTTCACCATTTATTTAATCAATTCAAGGCTATAAATAGCCATATAAAGGAGACGTGATTTCAACTCAACCACTAAAACAAACTCTACCTTGACCATGACCTATTCATCCATTCTTTTACTCACATGCCAATATATGCATGTACTCAACAACCACCATAAGAACCGGTCACCAATTTACCAAATCTTCTTTTTAACTTAACAAACACACGACTAAATATTAAACTAACAAATAACCAAAACCGACCCGTTAAACCTGTGTGACTTTTTGACCCGTGAACAAACCCGATTAACCCAACAATATGAAGGAGGAATTATACCACTTAGTCCAAATATGTCGTTACACAACTTTATCTATACTCATAAACCACCGTAAATTCCTCCATTCTTTTACTCACATGCCAATATATGCATGTACTCAACAACCACCACATTAATTCTGATTTTTTTTTTTTAGCTTTTAAGTCGATAGATAAATAATTATATGATGTCATCGGTTTGAGTCCTGTAGTTAACGCTAAAAGAGGTTTTTACCCGATTACTTGAAATTTCCTATAGTGATATGGTAAGGATTCAAGTCATGATAATAAAAAAAACACGCAATAATACAAAACATCCTCTAAATAGGATCTCGACCTAATACTATCCGTAAAAATAAATAGATAAATATATATACTTACGGATCTCAGATGTTAATAACTTGAGGTTCTCCATACTTAATTGTACATTTAAAAGAATAATTCAAATGGTGTACACGTGGCAAACGAAATCGACAATAAAGACACATGTCAGCCCTACCTTTAACCCCTCACCGCATCAAAGACTACACCAAAAATACAAAATCAAATTTCAAAAAAAAAAAACCAAAAAGTACAATCGAATTGTTACTCCTCCGATGGCTTCTAGCGACAAAGCTCCCGACACCATGCCGGTGGGAGACGGAACAGTCCCGCCGGGAAAACCATTAACGGTGGGACATCAAGTGATCGACAAAAGTGCTCAGATGCTGCAAACCTTAAAACCCATCAAACAAATGAGCCAACATGTTTGCACTTTTGCCCTCTACGGCCACGATATGAGTCGCCAGATCGAAACTCATCACTACATCACTCGTCTCAATCAAGATTTTCTCCAGTCGGCGGTTTACGACTCCCACGAGCCCTCCGCGAACCTTATAGGTGCGTAAATTTGTCGGATTTGTATGTTTCGCGATTCGATCTAACTTATTGTTCACATGAACGTATGGATCCGGGCGTTTTCAAGGAAATTAATCGGTAAAAGTTTACATTGAAATGTAACCTTTTGGATAGCAAAACTGAGTCTTTTAAAGATAACGTTTATAGATTTTGGGGCCATAACATTGAAAATAACATTGAAATATAAGGTAAACGGCCAACAAATGTGTTACTTTTCTATAGCAAAACCAAGTATTTAAAAAACTATTTCATGATATTACCGTGTATGGCTCATTAAACTCTATGTTACAAATCCGGACACAAAAAAGTGTCTCGGGATTTTTCTAGACAAAAAAACTTACTAATTTATGTCTTAAAATAATTTATAAAATAAAATTACAACTCTTTGGAAATTTGATGAAAATAAAATGTAAAAATGAAATGAAAATACTCTTTTGTTTGAAGTTCGAACTTTTGTTTGAAGTTCGAACTGTGTTATAAAATTAAAGATGCAATAGAAAAAAAAGGAAAATTGGAATTAAATAATCCAAGTTATTGGGTATTGGCGGATAATAATCCGAGTTCCAATATTGGCCTACAATAATCCCAATTATTTGGGTCTTGGAATTCATTGGGTCGTCGTTAATTTTCCACTAACTTCGTTAGTTGTGTGCTGACGTGGCACATGCCACGTCAGCAAGTATGATGCCACATCACCTGCCACATCAGCAAAAATGATGCCACATCACCTGCCACGTCAGCAAGTACTAACGGAGTTAGTGGAAAATTAACGACGACCCAATGAATTCCAAGACCCAAATAATTGGGATTATTGTAGGCCAATATTGAAACTTGGATTATTATCCGCCAATACCCAATAACTTGGATTATTTAATTACAATTTTCCGAAAAAAAATAATCAACTCAAAATATATAATAAAGAATGTAGTTAACTTTGGGTTTTTACATATTTACAGTCACTTTTACTAAAATTTTTATACGGGTCGTTTGGGTCCCCTTTTTTTATTTTTTTTATAAATAAAGTCATTTGGACGTCGTTTAGGCCAAACCGACCCCTTAAAATTCAGGAGATGTGGTTTTGTAATATTTATAAAACAAAAAACTCAAACGACCATCTGGATCTAAACTACCCAAATTGGCCCTAAACGAGCCATGTAAAAGTTGTCTTTTTTTAGTATAATTGGTTGTGAATATAGCCACACCCTTAACTTTTTATGTTGAGATTATGAGGCAAGTAATGAAAAAGTTGTGGCATTCTCATGATCATGAGGTTTTTCTTTGTGTGCAGGGGTAGAATACATTGTATCTGATAGGATCTTTGATACATTGCCATCCGATGAGCAAAAGCTATGGCATTCTCATGATCATGAGGTTTTTCTTTGTGTTGTTTTTCTTGTTTTACCAAGGATATGATGTAGGTAGCTTTATATATAATAATAATATTATTAACATCAACATCAAACGACATATGTGCATGTATTCAATAATTGAATTATTATCTGATTTAGGTCACGTCAGGAATGTGGGTGAATCCAGGTGTTCCGGAGATGATCCAAAGAAAAGAACTTGAAAATATTGCGCACACTTACGGAAAGTTTTGGTGCACTTGGCAAGTCGATAGAGGTAAGATCGACCTTTGATCATCTAAGAATTATTAAAACTTGAGGGATTTATTTATTTTTATTAGTTGATGTTTACATGATTGAGTTATTTTCTTTCTATCCCAAATTAGGTTAGAGGTAATTACTAAATAGGAAAATAATTTACACTTAGAGTACATGAAGAATAAATAAATACAACAATACCCCTATACAATAAATACATATAATGACTAAGTATATCTGGTACCCCCCACTCCACCCCACCCCACCCCACCCCCTCAAGCGAACGGGTGGAGGACTGAGACGAAAGCATAGATCTAAAGTGCTCGAAATGGGGTCGAGGAAGACTCTTTTTGAAGATGTCCGCCACTTGGAGCTTGCTAGGAATAAATTTGTTGTTGAGTTCTCCTGAAGACACGAGTTCACGAATAAAGTGATGGTCAAAATCAATATGCTTTGCTCTTTTGTGAGACACTATATTTTTAACGGCAAATATACCATGCTCCTACTCCTACTCCTAAACTATTCACAAACTAAATTACACAAAAGCGTAGGTATGAACCCCGTACCTCCAATTAAGAGGCAATAGCGTCTACCAAGTGGGTTAGTCCCACATTGGCTGGTGTGTGTTGTTACTTGTTGTATGTTGGCCTTAACTGATTGTGGATGGTGTGCAGGCGATAGGCTTCCGCTTGGGGCGCCGGCACTAATGATGTCGCCACAAATAGTGAACATGGGCGTTATAAATCCCGAGCTGGTACACTTGAGGGATAACAAATTTAAGATTTCAACCGACGAGCTAAGGAAATCAAGGGCAAATATTCCAGTATCTAAGCCTGGGAATGCACGAGTGGCGGATTACTGGATGCACACCGGAAAATGTTTCGCAGTTGACATAGAAGAGGGGGAAATGAAAAAAGAACAAGGGGAATTGAAAGTGGTGGAAGGGCAAAAGTTCCCATGAATGTCTTTTGATTTTTGGTTTTTTTTTGGGAACACATGTTTACATGATTAACTAAGTTATGTTAGTAGGCTATGTTTAGATTGCATATGTTTTAATTTAAGTCTATATGCAGATTTTCTTTGTAATTTGGGTATTCCATTATGATCACCTTGCAATGCATAGAATTGGTTTAATTGCTTGTGTATACTATTACAAACAAAACCACTTTTGTTGGATTGTAATACATTTTCGAGTTTTCAGGTTTAAACCTAGACAAATGCAAATAGCAAATATGATGAGGTTTAAACCTAGACAAATGCAAATAGCAAATATGATGTAGTTTAAAAGTAGGAGTAGAATAGATTGCCGTTTAAGAAAAAAAAGTAATATTCTTTTAAATATAAGACATAATAAAGATGTTGGTACACATGTATAGTTCTTATTATTGTTAAACTTTCTTCCATTTCCATTGCAGCTTACATCCATATAGCATTAGCATTGATGAGAACTGATCTAAGCTTGCTTTCCAAATTAAGGCTGATTAGCTCATTAGCACCCCCAATAAGCTTCTTCCCTATGAACACAGAAGGCACACTAGGGCTGCATCCTAACTCCATTAACTCCCTCTCTATTCTGTTCCCATTTGGAAGCTCATCAAGCTCATAAATCATAGGGTTAGCCCCAAATTTTCTTATGAGGTCTATGATCGAGTGGCTTATACAACACGTCGTTTTGCTGAAGATCACGACCGGATTCTCGGATAACAGACTTCTCACTGTGGTCATCTTTATATGAGTGAATAAATGTGGAGTTGCTTAATTATAAGTTGAGCGCCCTTATGGTTTATTTATACCTTTCTTTAGGTTGGTGGGTGATGGATATTATCCTTTAGAATAATTTTGAAATATTGGGTATGCATGGTTACTTTAAATTGAATATTTCAATAGTGTAATGCACAATGTGAAATAAATCCATACAATACATGATCTACTTAAATAAGGGTGTTAATCTTCCTACTATAATAAATAATTACATATGTTGACACATGTCAACACTATATTCATTTTCACAAAAGTTTTCCCGGCCACCCAAATCTACTACCTAATTAATTCTTTTTTCTTAGAAATTATATCCTATTTTATAATTAATCATGATATATTTGTATTTATTTATATTATGAAATTATGACGACCATATATTAATTTTCATATTATTTTTATTTAAAATTATTTTTTATAAACTATTATTATTTTTATTATATTAAATATATAAAAAAACTTATAAAATACCTAAAAAACTTATTTAGTGTGTTTTCAAATATAATTGAGCAAATCATATTTAATATTTTAATAATTGAATACCTAATATTATTTTACAGATTCAATCAACATTGTGGATGATACTTTTTATAAAGAAATTCACAAACGACAAAAATCATGTTCATAAGATCTAATATTAAATATTTTTCTACCATATCAAATGATCAATGTTCATCCAATTTGAGAATTTTAAAAATGATGACTAATTCAATTGTAAGTTTCCTAATGTATACCAAAATAACATTTTTTTTATTGATATAACATATAATATTAATTTTTTTTTAGAACGGCGATGTTGGTCACGATGGGTTAGGACATCGCGCACCTATCCTACCTCCGTAGAGGAGGAGATGAGGGTCCACCCCACAAACAACCAGACATGAGTGTCCTAACCGTGCCTCAGCTGGGGTTGAGTGGGGCATATGGACGTTCCCCGGGAAAACCATGCGACTGTCAAGCATGCCCACATGGGACCTACGTTGAAACCCGTAGGTTTCAACCCAAGCTAGACAGTTGCAAGCCTCCACAATAGCAGAACTATCTGGAGAAACTTGCGAGCTGGGTAAAACCGGTCGGCATCATGACTCGAACCAAGGTTGCCCTTGGTCATCAATCATTTGCCAACAGCGAGGTTTGAACCTGGGTTTCCCCAAAGTCCAAACAACACCGGTACCATTGAGACAATGCTATATATGTTCATTATAATCTTGATCAAATTCTATACTCACCTAACTTTCTACAAAGACTTAAAGTCTCAAGTTTATTAAATCAAATCATAAATTAATGTTAGTTGCTATTCTGGATCAGATTATTTTTTTTAACAATCATTTTCAAATATACAAGTACAGACATGGACTCTAAATATTGTTGGTAAAGTCACCACTACCATATGATTAATTATAATTTTAACTCTTTATTTAATGTGATGTAATAGGTTATTCCGGTAATAAGAAGAGTATGCAATTATCAATTATATATATTTTTAATGATTCAACCCGTATAATATACGGGTTCTATCCTAGTATACATATATAAGATTATTAATTGATACCCATAAAAACCCTAAACGGCCATATGGGTCATATGGGTCGTAGGAATTTTTTTAATTTATTTATTTATTTATATTTTTTTTACGATTGTATGGGGGGCCTAATTTTTTTTTTTAATTTTGGTCCGTGAGGTTAATTTCTTTTCTTTTATCTAGTATATCAGATTCACTTATTTATATCTAACTTCGTGACTAGCTTTTATTAAATACTGATTCTTTGATTCTTCTTAAGTTATTACATTGCTTCGGAGTACGCCACTAGAAGAGCCGGTTTAAAGTCATATATATCTGCTTGTGTGTGTTTTTTTAATTCATACGATCATATCGCCCCATAGGATCATTAAAAAAAATAAAAAATTAAAAACTCCATACAACCATATGGCCTCATATGATCGTTAAAAAATAGAAAAAAAGAAATAAAAAAAGTATTCCACACGATCCTATGGCCTCATACGGCCGTTTAGGGTTTTTGTGGGTAACAATTGTATATGTGTGTATCCAGGGCCTTGACAAAATGAACAAGTTGGTATACATACATGCAAGATTCAAACGGCCGTATGGGGCCAAAAGGCCTAGTTGAATAACCGTCGACATCAAAGGCCCATACATGCCCGAACGACCTAAACCCACGGGCCGTATAGGCCAAATTATAACAACAATAACGATGGTAGCAACAACAATAACGATGACGAACCTCCGACAACAGCCGTGACGATGACAATGCATTGTACGATACCACTCAGGTGAAACTTATATATGCTTACGTCATTTAATTATTTAATTGTTCATTTGAGCATTATAAAACATATTTGTTAGAAACATGCGTTATTTTAATTAAAAAAATATTTGTATTATTGTTCAAAATATGTTTATAGATTTATAGGCTTTTTAAAATTAAAACGTTAAACATAGAATCGTTATAAAACATATCCGTTAGAAACATATGTTATTTAATTGGTCATTTAATTTAAAAAATATATAAACACCAATAAATTATTTAAACATAATATTTACACGTGACACGACATAATTAGGCCCATATTTAAACGTAATGATATCGAATTAATTAAATATATTTGAACATAAAAGAGTAATAAGATTAGACTTATGCGTATTCCGGTCGTTATTCATCCACCATATTATAGTATTCGAGATGGGTCTTATTGTTTAGTTCGTAATAGTCTTCTAGTGGCTCTTCCGAAGTGTCCTTAGAAAAATAGTAATCACACACTCAATTTTAAAAGTCGTCGTCATCGTCATCTAACATTACATGAACCGCTGGGTTTGCAGGTGCGGAGGTTTGAGTATGATCGGTAACCGGACTCGTATCGAGTGGGGGAAAAATTGGGATCGATAAACATCTTGTGAAACTGTACAAATATATCCAGTAAGTTCGACATGGTTAGAGTTCGTGAAATGCATCTTAGACGGGTGATTTGTGCCATGAACTGGATCTCAAAAGCTTATATTTATAGGGGTTATAAAAGATAGCGGTTATAAAAAATATAACCGTTATATAAAATATGATTGTTATTAGAAATACAACCATTTGAAAGAATATCGATGTTATGTACCAATACATCCAGTACGTTTGACATGGTTAGAGTTCGTGAAATAAATCTTAGACGAGTGGTTTGTGTAATAAACTGGATCTCAAAAGGTGATATTTATATGGTTATAAAAGATAGCGGTTATAAAAAATATAGCCGTTATATAAAGGCTATTATTAAAAATACAGCCGTTTGAAAAAATATTGCCATTATGTATTTTTTGTAAATAATTATTTATATGATTATTAATTTAAGTATATATTTAATTATTTATTTAATAATTTAAGATCTTCTTATGAATACAATAGTTATTTGAGTGGGCCAAATAACGAGCTCGCGAGAGGGATTAAGTTCTTGTAATCAAACATATAACAAAAAACTCAGCTTGTGAGTTGTAAAGATCTGGGTAGGGTGTGATCGTGAGGACGAATACAAGGGACAACCTACTCAGAGAAAGACGGATAGTCGGACACCAAAAAAATAAAGTGCCCGTTCGAGCTTATCAAAGGCCCTTAATAAGGACACTTTAACTTTTGTAATGAGCATATGATTCTTGATCTGGTTCCTTAGGTAATAGAATGATCCACATGTATTAGCATGAACTTAAGCGTTGACAAAATGACAAGTTGGTTAATGAATCAAAACGAGGTTGGTTGAAATGGGTTGTTTTTGAACTTTGTAGAAGGAATATGTGTTATTTTTGGCGAACTTTAAGTTTAATATATTGTTATGTCTATTAAAAGCAATATTATATATTGCTATAATACCAATACTTCAATATAAATGACATATAAAGTCGCATTCTTTGAAAATATATAGTTCTAATACGTGATTAGCCTAGTTGTACCTATTTTAGTTATGTACATTTTTTGATCGTATAAATTCAAAATATTATAGATGAAACGCTCAAACGTTAATATTACTAGTCCAACTTTTAGGTGTGTTCTACAACACTATCACTAGGACTACATGCATGCACATGATACATTTGTCTACAAAACACAAATAATTCACGAGTTTAAACCGAACGAAATTTGAAACCGATTGTACCATTGAATTCACGAGTTCAAACCGAAGCTAATGGAACCAGACTTGCAGAAAACCGTTAATGATTAAAGATTTCACCATTGATGAGCTCAAGAACATGTTCACCACCCCCATTTCGCGATTATGAACAAAACTCAATGAAAATTGTTTTTGTAACCTATTGTAGATTCGTTTTGATAAACTATAACTATTGGAATCAATCACAAACACAAACAAACTCAAATTCGAGTGCAATTTTTGAGTCAAAATACATGAAGTTTGACTCCAAAAAGTCAAACAGAATGAAATTAAATATGGGATTATTATTTGCAAAAAGGTGAAAACTTGGGATTAAAAAGAAAGAAAATTAAAAAAAAGTTCCACATCAGCTTCCACGTCATCAATTTTTGACGTCGTTAATTTTTTTTAACAGAGGGTCTGTTAGGTGCAAAATTGTGACAAGGTGGGACTGCTCCTTGCAATTTCGGAAGGTGGGATTATTATTTGCCAACGAGCAAAAGTTGGGATTATTTCATGCAATTTTTCCATTAATGAAGGTTTTTATGACTATTACTCCTACAAAACGTGACACAAATATTAAGTTTAACACTTAGTTGCATGATTATATATACTTATGTTTATATATTTATGTCTTGTAGATGGGGCATGATATAGTGCTTTCAAATAATTTGTGTCACAACCACAATTGTTGTGACCTTATTGCTACAATGTTAATTAATTAATTATGCACTTCTTTATTCATGTTCACTTGCAAAATTATTGAAGAATTTTGGCAAGATCTATCTCATCGGGTACATGATGGTGGGGAACCTTTGTTTGACATTCTTTAGGTGCCCTTCTCCATAACCTAAATATTTCCATAAATAGAATATAGATCGAATGGAATATATCCTGATCTACACACTGGATTCTTAATTATCTTGTTTTATAAGTGCCTCTCTCTTGATTCGAGAAGAATCAAGAATACAAGTTTATGAGTCACAAAAAAGCACAATCGAGTAGCTAATACTCGAATCTATATTAGGTTTCATCAGCTTATGGGGTTGTGTCAATGTGTGCAGAGATGCAAATTTCGGTTATTTAGAAAAACGGTTCTGGTTAGTAATCGGTTGTTGACCAAATCGGTTATGGTTAAAATCAGTTAGGCCAATAAGCGGTTCCGGTTACTAACTGGTTGCTAAGGAGAAAAATGGGAACCGGTCGAACCGGTTGCGATTACAAACCCAAACTGGTTTAAATCCGGTTACAAACCGGTTGCGCTACGCTTATATAAACAAATAAACATAATTTTCAGTGATTTAAAACTTAAAAACATCACAAACATAACTTAAACAACGAAACTAGTTAAACCATTTTTCAGCTCTTGCAATGGGCATTCAAATGTGCTCGCAAATTAGAGTTGGAATCTTTTTTGAGTAAGGTTCCACAATTCTTGCACCGAGCCCTTGTTAAACCATTTTTCAGCTCACACATGTCAAAATATTATTTCTTGTATTTAAATGAAGATCTATGGCGTTAATGTGAGAGTAGCCCAGTTGGTAAAAACTCTGTCCTTTTAGGTGGAGGTTCTGGGTTCAAAACCAGGCAATGGTGTATTGTGGTGTAGATATTAATTTGTTGTTAAAAAAAAACAAAAATCTATGGCTCTAAATTAATTGATGAGAAATATAATTATGTAGGGACATTTTAGTTTTATTAATTTTTTATTAACTTTTTATCTAGTTCTCTCATTTTCTTAAACTTTCATTACTTTTACATACGACATTATTTTTAAAAAAAAAACTACACCTTAAAAACAAACGTTTCTTTTAATCTTTAAAACGTGTACAATGTTGCTATATAAAAAATATAGAAAGAATTTATTCTTTTGATTTTCTAGTGAGTCATTGTGTCAAATACTCGTCATTGTGTCATATACTCGTCATTATGTTAAATACTCGTCATTATGCATTTTTACTTGCTATTTGTGTCGTTCCGTTGGTTATTGTGTTTTTTTTTAAATAATAAAAAGATACATTGTGTCTTACCTTTAGATCATTATGTCTTATGTTTTAAGTCATTGTGTAATATGTATTTATCATTGTGTTTAATATTCGTCATTGTGTCTTATTTTCATATTATTGTGTTTTATATTTCAGGTCATTGTGTAATATGTATTTATCATTGTGTTTTATGTTTTAACTCATTTGATGTTATTTTTCAAATACTTGTCATTATGTCGAGTTTTGACACAATGACGAGTTTTTGACACAATAACGCACTAGGAAATCGAAACCCTATTTTTTTTTATATATATACAAAACATTGTACGTGTTTTAAATATAAAAACATTCGTTTTTATGGTGTAATCTTTTTTAAAAAATAGTGTTGTATGTAAAAGTTATAAAAATCTAAAAGAGTTGGGAGAAGTTGATTAAAAAGTCAACAAAATGATTAAGACTAAAATGCATCTCCTTTTAAAATAATCAAAAGACACGTGACATCGCAGGTGCCCTTTTCCTATGTTCCACGACATTAATGTTTTGGGTGTTTCAAATGTTCCACGAAAACTATAGATATGAACCTTATAGGTAGATGATCAACACAACAAGAAACACAAATTTCTTAAACTCTACCTAAACCTCTAAATTCTCTCTACATCTTCCAAAGCTTTCTTCATCAGAATTCAAGTGCTTCAAAGGTAAATTTCTCGTTTAGAATCATCTTGACCAAACATTCAGCTTTGACGATTGTACCCTGGAAACAAACAGGATTATCGGCAGACTAACAATTTGTTCTAAGAGATCCAGATTTTGACCCGAGTCCTTCATCGGATTTTTCTATCATAAAAAATCCTTCTTTTCTTCAAGCATAAATCTTATCATAAACTAATCTTTTCATATTCTTCTACCTTTTTATAAACTTTTTGTTCACATCTAATTGTAATCCTCATTTCTTTGTAATATTGTATTTCCTTTTCATTGTATTTTATCTTCTTTGTAATTGTCATATTTTGTTTCCCTGTAACTTTCCTTTAAATTTGTAATTGTATTGATAGTTTAGAGAATTTCATTTTCCATTGTATTGTAATAGGAATAGTTTGTTTATTTTCGTTGTAATCGTACTTAAAAAAAATAATATTTATTTAAATTTACAAACGATATTTCTACCAACAATAAGGCTATGGGCTATGTGTAGTTTTAAACCCCCCCCCCCCCCCCGGATGGAGGTTATATACGACACGTGTCATCCACATCATCAAGGGGCTTTATCACTGAAGATGTGTGATGTGTGTAGTCATAACCCCCCATGGCGCCCCTCTAATTATTACTCAATTATATTATATATATTATTTTAAAAAACAACTCAATAAATTTTATCCAATTAAAAAAGGGAAAAGAAATACCCAACCAAGGAGGAGGAGGAGGCGTGAAATACCTCACGCCTGAGATCAAAATTCCCCCTATAGCACCCCGGGGGTGATGCCCTCAACACTATGGGACGCTATATACTCAAAAATTGTAGATTTAACGCCCTCTACACACAACTTTTTAAGTATCAAAATGCCACTCCAACTATATCTTGATAGTAGAGAACATTACCTATTGGCGAGAAGGAGATATTGATCAACGGAGTGGGATCTCAAACCGTTTGTTTCCTCACAAAATTGTTGGAAAAGAAAATAAAAAATCATATGAAATTTGTTGGTGTCGTGAATGAATGGAGCGCCATGTGGGCTAAATTATTCAAGAATGGGCTTAAGTCAAACTTTAAGGTTATGGCATGGGTAAAGCCGTAAAGGCCCACGTGGTGAGTTTAGGGAATAAAAGAAACGCAAGATTAAGGATTCATGAATTCGTGTCACGGTCTTCAAAGGAACATCTTGATGGTTAGGTGGCATGTCACACTATTAAAAAGTTGAGGGTTCAAATCCTACAAGGTAGAGGTGTGTTTAACACGTTGATTTGGGACTTACTTACATTACAACTGAAACCTTTGTCGATTGAGTTCCTCAATTGAAGAAGAAAGTGCGTGCGGAGGAAAGGAGGATCGAATGAGCGCGAAATTAATTTACAATTGGAGGGATTTTGAGAGAGACACGTAGCAAAAATATATAAATACTTATTAGAACAGTGAGATATAGTTTTTTTTATTGAATAAATTATAAATTTCATGTTGTATTTAAATATTTTTAAATTTAGTTGTAACGTTAACTCGTATTCGATCTATTAGGTATGGATATGGTTATCTACTCATCTCTTAGGTTTCAAGGGATCTACGTGCGTAGTGAAAATGTACTATTTAGTGCTAACTTCAATGTTTATTAGGTCCCACTATATTATTATATATCTATATTTTTTTTGAAAGGCTAATTTCTTTTTCAACAATATTTTTCACCATTACCAAGGTTTTAACCTTGTTTCTCCCAAAGAGGCTTTGTTCCTTACTAATAGGCTACAACTTAAGTGACTCCCACTATATTATATGATTGTATTGTATTCTTTTATTAAATTGCATGCTTGAATTTAAAAAAAAAAAGTTTACTTGTGAATTAGTTCATACAACACCTATGTTATCTAAACTAAATTCTTTTTATGCCCCATCTAGAATATGGGCTTTCTTATCTATGATATTTATGATTGTAAAAGTCGTTAGGTGCTCCCAAATCGGTAGACTGGGGAGTTGTGAGTACTCACCCAAGTCGAGGGAGTATTAGGCGTAGGCGGGGAGTATTCGGAGAGTACTTGATCGCCTCAGACAAGTTTTACAACAGACCTAAACTAAATTCTTTTTAGATCCCTTTAAAACATTAGCAATGTACAGTCGTTCATCATACATATTCCTCTGAGACGATGATGTGTGAATCGGTGACTTCCGGTTATAGCTAATAAATTCAAAAACATTTCAATGGAGAGATGCTATTTTATTAAAAAAATAAAATAAAATAAAATAAACGACTTAATATATATATATACAAAATAAATTGAGGTGAATAGTAAGATATGAGATTCTTTTAGTTTGGCCACATAAGTTTTTTTTTTTTTTAAATTTTAGCACCACAAAAGTACTTTTATATTGAATTTTAGCATAGAAGTTCTTTGTATTTTAATTTTGCCACATAAACTTTAATGTTTTTAACTTTGGTCACAAAGTTTAAGGTTTTTAACTTTGGCCACATTTTTTTAGAGTTTTATACATTACCACGAAAGTTTTAAACTTTTTCGTTTTATAACTCTTAATTTTTTTACTTTCGTTTTTAGTATACTTTATATATAACAAATAGAATTCAAAAAGATAGTAGGTTTTAGCTTTTTTATAGTTTAAGACTTTGACATTTTCTACCCTGAAACTTTTATAATTTTTTTTAAACGGATAGTAACTTTAGGTTTTCATAGTTTAGCCACATATGTTTCATACTTTTACGTTTTCTACCCCCTAATTTTTAAAGTTTTTTTTTGTTTTAAGTTTTGTGGTCTTCTACTTTAGCCACAAAACTTTTAATTCTTCTTCTATCGTTTTTAGTATACTTTTATAGTTTTATATTTTCACCACGAGACTTTTAGACTTTTACGTTTTATACCCCTTAACTTTTTAAATTTCGTTTTTATTAGACTACATTCATTTTTTAGTATACTTTAGAGTTTTTGACTTTGGCGACGATTTTTTTATATTATTATACTTCGACGACACAACTTTTAAATTTTGACCTTTTGTTACCCTAATATTTCCTACTTTCATTTTTTAGTATATTTTTTTAATAGTTTTATACTTCGACGACACAACTTTTAGACTTTGACGTTTTATTCCACTAAAATTTCCTACTTTCATTTTTTAGTATACTTTTTATAGTTTTATACTTTCACCACGAAACTTTTAGACTTTTATGTTTTATACTCCTTAACTTTTTCTACTTTCATTTTTAGTATACTTTCAGAGTTTTCAACTTTGGTCAATACTTTATTATAGTTTTATATTATCGTCACAAAGCGCGGACAGGTCACAAGATCAAATAAAACTAAACGACACTATCATTGCAGGCCCGCCGCAACGCGCGGGCGGGTCTGCAACTTGTTAGGAATATGTGCAATCATATTAACTTAACTTTCCAAGTTTACTTAAGCAAACTAGATATGATAGATATTGAATCTTGTTATATCCTCATTTGCTAATCCTAAATTAAGTTAACATCTATGTTCCTCAAGGCAAACTGCAAAGTTTATAAAAACCCTTACCCCACTCCATATATATCCTACAATTAGGTTTAGGATTTATTTGTGGAAACTGAATTTCCACATCACTAAAAAGTTAGTTAATCATAAGGTGCAACTTAAAAGAAAAATAATGGACTATGTTATTTGTTGCCGGCTGTGATATTATAAAAACATGGAGGGCTTTTTGTGAAAATATTGTAGCTCAAAAACAATTTGTAGTTGTTTTTTTTTTTTTTGTGTGTGTGTGTTTGTGTAATATTTAAGTTATCTTTTCCTTAATTCAAAAACTTGTTTAGTCATCTTAAATTTTCAAGTACCTTAACTAACATTTCAAAAATTGAATTCCAGTGTAAGATATTTAGATAAAACCTTAATCATATGAATTGGTACCAACAAACACAAAGTGTATATGTTTGGCTAACATGTCAAAATAAGAACAACATTTCTAATAGTAAGATGGGGGGGGGGGGGGGGGGGTCCTTCTGTAACACACCACCTGTTGCCTATTACAATTTCAAAGATAACATAGAAACATAGTAAACTTGACCCACCATAGAGCACTTCAATTTCCAAGGTCTCTCTCTCTCTCTCTCTCTGTGCTTTTTTCTTTTAACTTTTTAAGGCTTATAACAAATACAATAAGTTTCCCAAAACTATGAACAAAATATTAGGTATTTAGATCCAAAAGTGTTTCAAAAAAGTTTGTTAATATCATGGACAAAGGGTCATTGTCCACTTTACAAAAACTCATCTTCTACCTTCCATTATTTGCATCCATCCTTCTTAGTTTTGTAGGAAGGCCCTCAAAAAGCAAGAAAGATATAAATTTTGAAACATGATTAGTTTCTCTCCTCAATTATACATAAAGATTCATCTCTCAACCACACCCATCTGAAAAAACAATTTTAGTTTCTTTCCTTTAATTACTTTCTTGAGTTGAAGTAGTCTCACATGTAATTTTCTTCAAGATTCATGGAAAATTCTGAACCTCTTGAGCTTGATTTCAGCTGCATCGATCGATCCATGTCGTTTCAGAATGACTCGAGGGACATGTCCCCCGAGAGAAAGCTCGGGAAAGGAAAGATCGAGATCAAGCGCATCGAGAACACGACCAATCGACAGGTGACATTTTGCAAGCGCCGCAACGGGTTGCTCAAGAAGGCCTATGAGTTGTCTGTGCTTTGTGATGCTGAGGTGGCTCTTATCGTATTTTCGAGCCGGGGTCGGCTTTATGAGTATGCTAACAACAGGTATAATTTCTGGGTATTTTGTTTCTCAAATTCTTGGATAATTCTTGGATCATCTTGCTCTTTGTTTTTAATTTGATTGTGGGTGTTGTTTTTCCATTACATCATGTGCTATGAGTTATGAGAACTAAAATCTTGGTCAAATTTTTAGTCTTTTTAGGGTTTGAGGAAATAGTACATAAATGAATGTGACTTCTGGAGAAGATTTGAGAACAAAGGACACCATATCTCAAGTTACTTGAGAGATTTTTTTTTTGAGGGTTTTATTCTTCTTTTTGGACAAAGATTCACTTGTCTAGGTTACAATATGGTTTGTTTGTTTTCCCTAATTTTGATTTTATAACTTTTACAAATCTTTCTTTTTGTGATCCAATATTTCTTTCATATTTTGGTACCTACAAGATCTGTTTGTTAAAGATGGAAACATAGAAGCCTCTAGTGGATTTGTTGCAAGCCAGTAAGCAAAGATTTAGGAAGTTTATTTGCAGACCTCTTAGATCAGCTTCCATCTTACCTTCATTGCTGTTTTAGTTCTCTCTCTCTCACACACTCTCTCTCTCTCTCACACACACCCTCTCTCTCTCTCTCCCACTCACATACAAGATGTTGTCAAGTTCCTATTTGCTCAACACTTCCATCATTTTGACACTTCATTTCCTTAATAAACATATGTAAGTTAAACAACATCAAAGCAAAGTGGAAGGACTGAAAAACAGATGTCATGAAATAACTTCAGTCGGTTTTTAGACCAGTCCAAGAAAGATGTTTCTTAATTATAGTTATGCTAGGGTTCCAAGTTTTTTTTATAATGGTAAGTCTTTTTTTTTAATTCTACCCATATTACGCCATTATCAATAAATGAACCTTGGTATAAAGAGACTTCTCTCTTAGCACTGAGCTACAACCTGGCCAAGTGGCCATACCGGGGTTCCAAGTTAAGCATGAAAAATCAATTTCTTGTAAAATATTTCAAAGGTTATGACTTTTATGTCAAGATGAACCAAATTGAGATCTATATAAGAAAGAATTTATTGGATTTTTTGTACATTAATTGCGGGGAAATGAAGGTAAAAATGAATCTCAAAATTCCATGGATTGTTAATTGATAAATTACCCTGATAAAACAAGTTTACTTTTCTTCATGGTAAAAGTAGGTATTTTACAAAATATTTTAAATTACTGTGAGAAGAGAAACACAAAAATAGTTTTAACCGAGTTCTGAAAGTCTCGGGTATGAGCGGAACCAGAGTAGGGTTAAAAATATGTGTGTATTTATATAGATAGAGTTGAGTTTAACTTTAAAATCAGCTTTATTGTGAAAACTCGGGAAAAAATTAATTTTTTTTAGTGTTTCTATCCATGAAATATTTCTTTTATTTAAAAAAACAAAATAAAAAAAAATAAAATTTAGTTTTAATAGTTATATTGTAGATATGCACTACTAATAATATGATATATATTACATATATGCAGCAGTGCATATATCCTGCTAAAAACATACGACGCGGATTTTTTTATTAAGAAAAATATCAAAATAAAGATAAAAAAATTCTTGATTTTTGGTGTAGCTTAAAAAAAAAATATGAATAAACTATAAATTCTTAAGAAAAAAAAGGAGTTCTTGAGTTTTCAAAGTAAGTATGAGTTTTTTATTTATCATGTCTTATTTTATAGTGTTTTTAATGGAAGATATGAGTTGGCTCTTTAATTGAGATGATAGAGAAGAAAATGATATATACTTAGGTTTGAGAGAGAAAAACCAAGTATATATCATTTTCTTCTCTATTTTGGGTTAATAAAATTGAATGGCTTTTCCAAAAAAAAAAAAATACTTAGGTTTGAATTATTAGGGTGCTATGTCATAGAAATTAGTGTTTATAATTTTAATTAGGGAGCTGATAAGTTTTTGTAGTTTCTTAGTTTTTTTTTAAAATTTTATCAATTAAAAAGCTTGTAAATTTTTTTGACCAACAAACACATAGTCTCTACTCTAGAGTTGCTTGCTTCTAAAATCATCACATTTGTAAAACGTAGAATTTGAACCCACATCTATTGCTTCAAAAAGACAAAACTCTACCATCAAATTAGGCTATTTGTAGTCATAATGTCTCTACATGGGGTGTTAAACGTCATGTGTCAGTCCCGTCAATAAGACGTCTTATCACTTAAAAGTGTATAGTGCATAAAATCATATAATGGCATAACGCCCTAATTATATTTTCTTTCAAAAGAACCTTCAAAAATCTCAGCTATAAATCGCAATCTTTCATGCCTGCTACACAAATCCTTATCCTTTTAAGACAAAAGGTAATTAGACAAACATATCTTTAATAACACACAACTGAGATTTCACATTCAAGATGTTGGAGTTACAATTCCAAAGTTCTTCCATGGTCAAAGAAAACACACACTAATCTTTCCCTAAGGTCTACCATGCTGTTCAAACTAAGGCAGCAACCTACAAAACAGAAGAAAGACTAGAGAAAAATTTTCACAATTTTTACCTCCAAAATTTAGGGCTTTAATCATAGATCATGGGTAGGTTTTTATGTGTGTGAGAGAGAAAGAGTACGAAAATGGGGAGAGAGAAAATGCTACCACAAAATCTGATGCCCTGAAATGGACGTCTCTGATTTACTCAGAGTTTCACAGAAAGGAAAAACACAACAGAGATTTGGATTCACGAGGAGGGTAAAACAGTGAAATGTCACTGAATTATCCATTGTGTAATGGGTTCTGGACACGTGGCAGATATCTCACCGTAGAATGGAGCAACCAATGATAATGATGGATGTGTTGACAGCGTGGCAGAGACAACCAATCAGTAGCTTGGACTAAATTTAGGCATTTTAGAATGTGTTTTTATATGGTATCCTTAAGATCTCCGAGGAAAGTGAGATACTATTGAATTAGTACATTTGATGTTTCCTTAAAATCATACACAAATCCCACTGTTTGACATCGACTAATCCTTCGGACAAAACCAAGAAACATGTCAACGGAATAAAGTCAAAGTCAAAGAAATTACCATGTTTAAAGTGACCGTGGATTTTGGTAATATTAGAGATTGAACAAGAATTGATGAACAATGAAAATACCATTATTTGATTTTGCTACATGAGTTCGAAACTAAGGCTATCTATAGTTATAATGTCTCTGCGTTAAGTAAATCATGATACGTGGCAGCCAAGTCAACAAATGACTCAATGTGAAAAAGTGGTGTAGTTGGTGGAGTTTTATAAATATCAGTCTTTTTATTTAAAAAAAAACACTGGCCAATTAGAGAAACAAAAGAGAAAGACTTGGCCAATCAGAGAAGAACAGAGAAGGAGGGGCGTCATATGCATAACGCCTGGAGGGGGGAGGGGGCACTATAAAATAGGGACGTAGTGGTGTTTGGGGCACAATAACGCCTCTATAACGTCCACTACGAATGACATTATAGAGGGTGAAGCGTCGCATCCATATGATGAATCGACGTAACCCTTCTAGACCAGTTACTAACTTTCTAACTTGATAATACAGACACTGAACTAATTATTACAATAACTCACCGACCCATGGTTCTATGAATGTTGTTTTCACATGACTTAGTTTTGCTATTCAGAGAGGGTTTGACGATGCAACTTGTTGTCCACCTCTCTTGCATGTCGTGATGTCGGGGTGATTTGTATTTTGGATCCTCTTACGTTGTTTTATATGGATTTATTGTCAAATAAAATATAAAAGATATTTATTACAGAATTGAAAGTTAACTACTAATATATTTACCAATATATTTAGCTTAATAACTAGAGTTAATTATTTTCTGGCTTGTAAGATTATATGGTTTAATTTTTAAAGGGTGCTAGATTTAGAGTTGATAAGAAGTATATGGTTTAACACTAACTGTTATACACCTAATCAAGCAACAAGTTTAAGAGAGAAATCACAAGATTTAATAACAGAAGTTTGGAGCAATTTTCAATATTTATTTCATACGATATAAACTGGACAGGCTGTTTATATAGCCTCATATAACATCTTACCCACCATATGGCCCGATCCTAAACGTAAATAGACTCAAAAACTAGTCTATGTCCCAATGATTAGCTTAACTAAAACATAACTAATGGTTTATATTGATGTTATCACACAAATAATGTACTTAATTATAAATATTTTACAATTGCTCCTGGCTCCCAATTAAGTTTGTTTAAAGGATTGAAAGTTATATTGTATATATCTTGTTTTTATTGCAGTGTTAGAGGGACAATCGATAGGTACAAAAAATCATGCTTAGATCCACCTAACAATGGCTCGGTTGCTGAAGCCAATGCTCAGGTACCCTTCACATCTCACTACAAGAAATTAAACTGTTAATTTTCAACAAGTTTTTTGTTAGAAAAAACTCCATTGAAGCAAAAAGAATTTCCAACCGATTTACCCATGGTCTTATAACCTAGTGGAATGGTGATTGTCCCTTCATATAAGTGGTTGTGGGTTCAAATCCTTATAAGTAAAAGGTTGGTGGTATTTGGTGAAAAAATGAGTTGTTTGAAAAAAAATTCGATTGATTTCCAAAGAAACTGAAAATACTATACTTTTTAAAAGTTTTGCTAGAGGGGTGCGTTACTATGGAGATAAAGGCTTTAATTTTTTTATTTTTTTTTATTTTTTATTTATTTTTTATTTTTTATTTTTTTTTGTGTGTTAATTCTAGAGCTAAAGGGTGGAAATTTAATTGGGAGGAATGTTGTAACTTTTTCTTTTTCTTGCCAGCGGAGTGTGTTTTTAATGAAATCGCCGTTCAAAGTAAAAAAAAAAATGAAATTTCCGACAATTTTTTGAAAATTTGACTTTAATATTAGGCTTTTATTTTCTTTTGGCACAAACCTTGTCTCTTCTTTGTCGGGATTTTTGTTGGAAATTAATGTTGGAAATTTTAGATGGAAATTGAATAGTTTTCTAGTAATGTAGTGTCTAGTCTACTAACTTATTGTACTTGTAGCTTAACCTACTACAAGAAACAAAAATTTAATGTACACATTTTTGTACACTTGAAACTGTAGTATATATAATGAATTTTATACTTCTAGGTGTGACAAATTAATCTCTACACATCTTCAAGTGTGAACAAAATAATTTAATTCAAGCGTTTAATTCTAATGTAACTCTATATACCACCTAAAAACTACAGTTTTACCAACAAGAAGCTACTAAACTGCGCCAGCAAATTGCAAACCTTCAGAATCAAAACAGGTAATATATAACTTTTTTACATGTGCAAAGATATACACATTTCATGTATGTCCTTAATAAATATCTGCGATATGTTCTAACCGTTTGTGAAACAGGCAGTTTTACAGGAACATCATGGGTGAATCTTTGGCGGATATGCCGGGGAAGGACCTTAAGAACCTTGAAAGTAAGTTAGAGAAAGCGATTAGCCGAATTCGCGCGAAAAAGGTAGCTACTTTTTCTCATATTTAAGTTGTAGTTTACTTGGATTTGGCTACTATTTTCTTTTTCTTTGATCAAAAATTGCAGAATGAACTTTTAGTTGCTGAAATCGAGTACATGCAGAAAAGGGTAAGTAATTATGCTTCTTTAGTTCACATTTAAAAGTTATATATGTTGTGTCAAGATTTGATCTTTGTTAGTTTTTAACTCTTTATAGGATTTGTTAGATTTGCACATTTTTAAATTTAAAGACATGATCGGTGATAAGATTTTTGGAGACGCCTAATAAAGACCAGATACTTTAACTTTTAGGTTTGCCTTTTAGTATTAAGTGTGAGTTTAATATTACATACTTTAGTTATGTTATAAAACTTTTTATATTTGCTTTAGTCTTTATTATACTTTTGGTTTTAGAAATATTAACTAATGTTTGCGCTCATCTTATCCTCTCGTTTGAGTGAAATTTTATTCGGTATGTTTGTTTGTTAATTTGTATATAGAGCTTTGTATGTTAAAAGAGAACAAAATATGTTTGTATTTATGGTTCCAATCCTTTATAAACATTTTTGTGATGCAGGAACATGAGCTGCATACCAGTAATCAGTTCCTTAGAGCAAAGGTATCTCTATCTATCTCTCTTTTAGCTCTTTTAAATGACCCAATCGATAATCGTTGATTTATTCGGCTAACGATTATTTAGATAGCCGAAAACGAAAGAGCTCAGCAGCAGCACATGAGTTTGATGCCGGGAAGTTCTGATTATCATGACCTCGGACCACACCAGTCGTTCGATGGTCGAAACTACCTTCAAACAAATGAGTTGCAACTCAATAATGATTACTCTTGCCAAGACCAAACTCCACTACAGTTGGTGTAAGTACATTTAAATGTAGAAAATCAAACTCCTAGAATTTGAACTCAATATATGTGTTTCTTGATGTGTGATTTCGTGTAGGTAATAACGAACGGCAGGAAGACGTGAGATCGAGTTCTTGATTACTCATTGATCAACTGGAGTTATAACTTAAAATAACCTGATAAACATTAGTTAACAAGGACTAGACTTGTATTTGCTTCCTAATTTAGTACTGATTAGTTTCCTGGTTATTGAAACCAAGAGCTATAAATATATATATGTACTTGTATGTGTTAGAATATGTACTTATGTATGCAATCTACTATTAACTCTTAAGGGTTATATATATGTTACTTGTAATAATAGTCCTTCTAGTCATATGTTCAATACTTCTTGACCCTAGTAGATTGTATTTCCTATGAATAGTTGTGAGTTCAACTTTTATTCAATATATGAATAGGTGGTTTTTTGTCTTTGCAATTGCATTTACTGTTGGGTGTGAAAAACTTTTGGGCCGGTTATGTTATGTATGCACGTTAATTTGGACGTCCCTAAGTTGTGTCATACTCTTTATAATTATATATACTTAGTCATGTAATTGTAATCTTGTGCATTATCAGCTAACAAAAGAGAAATCCTAGTTGCAGTCAGTCTTGGACGTATGTTATATCGACTGAACCACGTTAAATCTTGTGTTGTTCGTTTATATATTTCTGTTCTTTTGTATGTATGTATGTATTGACGCTTCCGCTAACCACGAACCTAACATTCACCCACGTACTCTTGCTATTGCGGTTCTACCTACTCCCATGATCACCCAAACCTCCATGTACCACTTACTCACTCACCTACTAAATCCTTGAAAGATAACCTCTCTATATCATCTTCTGCAAGTTTTTGTTGATTAAAATCACTTCATCACTCATTCACAACTTGAATTAGTCGACGTGATACGTGTTGGTGATAAATATCCTTGACGGTATGATCACAAAAGGGGACAACCATCGACAATATATATACGCACACCCTTGTTAATTTGCTTCACCCAAGTTTCTAGCATGAGACCTCTCACTTTACGATCATGTTGTTAACCAACTTAGGTTGTGTCTGATCCACGCCTCTTGATCGAGTCAAGAGGTTTTGAGCAGCTGACCGGGTAAGGGGAAAAAGAGCATGGGTAAGAAGCTCCTGACTGAGTAAGGAGGTGTTTTTGGTGAAATCGAACACGTTGATCAGCAAAAACCTCTGACCAAGTAAGTACGTGGTAAGTGAGCAAGCAGCAAATCAAACAGCCCCTTAAAACACAAGTTTCAGTTTTTATAAAAAAAAATTAAAAGTTAAACAAGACAAATGAAATATATATGAATAATAATATGAAACTCAGATTATTATTTAGTGATTATTTTTCTTTATAGTTACGTCATATTTTCAGTTAACTTAAAAAAATAATCACCAAATAATAACTAGAATTCATATAATGTTTTATTTGGCTCATAAAACCTAAGGTTTTGAGTCCAATAAACTGGTTTACATCTTTAAACCAATTGTTACTCCATTTTCCTTAACAGTCACAACTTTCACAACTTAAAGATGTTGTAATACAAAGTACATATGGCCATAGTACCAAGCTCATAGTTGAGCGAGGCGTCGGATATCAATCGGGTAAACATCTGAGGGCGATGCAGCATTGTAAGATCTCCAACCTACGACTGTACTCGCAGCTTCAGTCGGATGAAAAGCGTCCCAAAAGATATAGTTATTTCTATTTTCACAAGGTGTTTGAAAAGGAAGACATGTAATTTGGCCATTGTTTCTCCCCACTCCACAACACCCACTATTTGTTACCTTGAAACCTGTCACATAACACATTTCCAATAACTTAGAACATGTAACTTGATTAATCAAGTGATCAGTATACATAATATATAGACGAAAATTCGTCGTGAAATATTACCAAACTTATGAGGATGGATGATCAAGTCTAGGAAAATGGCATAGTTGTTGATGTAGGTGAATTTAGCGTTGGGTAAGTTTCTGTTAAAGTTGTCGACGAGAGACACTAAGCGGCGGTTAAACATTTGGTTAGCCGAGTTGATCTTTGCAACACATGTCGACCCGTCTTGGCTATGTTCTGCCAATACGTTTGGGCTGCACCCGATCGGCCCGATTCCGTTGAACACAAATTTTCTTGCTCCATAGTTGTATAATATCTGAAGATATGTAGAGATTATAAATATATCAAAATGAGAAATGAGATTGGGGATTATGAAAGATTTCTTTTTATAAAAAGGTTGATTTTCACTAAAAAAAAGATTGTTAATTGTGGTCGCTAATTTTATGATTGTTGTGATTTTGGTTGCAAATTTGGTTTACCAAGTTTGAAAATCCAGAACTTTACTCTTTACATAGTTTTGTGGAGCACTTTTCACTTCTAAGTTAGTAATTGTATATATACTATTACTTAAACTTTATAAACATTATGTCCTTAGTTTTTATATCAATATAACCTAGTCTTCTTAGAAACATATAATTGGTTAATTTTAAAATTATACATGACACTACTATATATGTATTAGCGACCAATTTTTGCGACTAAGAAAGCGTCGTAAAGTTAATGACCAAAAGCACGCTCGCAATATGATCAACAACAACACACGTAGCGCTTATTTAGCCTTTTCTCTACTTACTCTGATTTGTTTTGCGTATTGTCGAATGAGAATATTGGCATACTGTTTCGCGTTATATCTGTGACTAGTATCGTAGTAATCTGTCATGAAATAATTGTTCAGGTAATCGTTGCTTCCCAACCCAATGGAGAATATGCATTGCTTCAAATGATTAGCGGCGGAATCAACGTTTCCAAGTATACGAACGATATGAGATACCGTTGTTACATAATGGTTTACCTGTCCACCAAAGCTAATACGCGCACCCTGTAATCATTTTACCCGAAAAACATACAGTTAACATGATTAGAATGTATGTTTAAAGCTCTATATAAAGGTAGAAATGTAGAATCATCAAAGAGAAGACTTTGTACCAACTGTTGGCCAGTTTCATCTCTGATTCCAGCTGCTGCAGAAGCATAATTTACACCACGAAGTATCTCACTGCCGCTAGCATTTGAGTAGGGTTGAATGTAATCATCAAAGCCCAAAAGTTCAGCTGCAAGAGATTTAAATTTTGAAGGATTACATTATTTATGGAATTTAACAGACTTTACTAGAAAACTGAGTATTTACAACAGAAAAGTTGGAAAAATTACAAGTGTTTTACGACTGAAGTCAAACGGTCATAAAATTTGCGACAAAAACTAAAATTTTCATGAGTATCTTTGTTTCCAAAGTTGGGTCTGCGGCTCAAATTAAAGCTATAAAATAAGTATTCAGTAGATTAAAACTGAAACTTGCACACAATTCGCGGAATTTAAAGCTTTTGCACAATTTGCTTCTGATCTTGAGTAGATTAAAACTGAAACTGGCACAATTCGCGGAATTTAAAGCTTTTGCATAATATGCTTCTGATCTTGATAAAACTACGTACTCAAAATCAATTAGCATTTAGCAAGAGGTCAACAATTACATAAACTGCTTAAACAATCCTAATCCGCCCTTGCAACTTTTGCAACCCCTAAAATTTGGTCAAAAACGGATTTGTGAAAGAAAAAAATAATGTTAAAATAAACGTACTAATCGATCGTAAATGTCCAGTTTTTTTGTAGTTAGAAGTGACTAGTGCATTATCCGCAAAGAACAAAAGGTAATTATACTTACTCATTACATCAACAACGGTTTTACCGTTGGAAAACCTTCCTGTAGAGCCTCTAGAGAAATCAATGCCATAAGGCAAGTAATCTGCTCTTGCCATTGATGCCATTTGGTTATTGTTTCCATTATCTACTAACGAATCGCCAAAAATGAAGTAGCATGGAACTTGGGGGCTTCCATGAACATTATAGCAACTCGAATTCGACAAAAAGATTGTTGCAACTAGAGACATAATCAACCATCTTTTCTGCTCACTATTCATTTGTTTAAATGTAAGAAAAAAGATGAAACAGCAGTTAAGAGTGAAATTGGAGTTTAAGAAAAAAGATGAAGACACTAAAAAGTTGTGAAATTTGGGTTGTGTGATGAAGTTTAATGGCAAGATTCTGGTCTATTTATAGGAAGTGTATGTGTGTGTAATTGGAGTGAAATGGAACCTATCTTTATGAGATTTTACAGTTGGATTATAAGTCTAAAGAACATAATTATAAGTTTATATAGTACAGAACTATGTTATTTATTTTCCATTTTAATAAAGAAAGAAATAACAACCTTTCAAATTTTATATACAATTTTAATTTTCATCAACCATTTTAATTATGTAAAATTCCTAATGCTTTTTGGTTCTTAAATGTTTGATAAAATTATATATCCGATTTTAAAATTTGATAAACAAAAAAAAGATAGTATCACAAGGTTTTAAATTTTTCTGTGTTTTTTTTTCTTTTTCCTTTTTAGCTCTTAAACGTTTACTTATATATTTTTTTATAACTTTTACTTATATGAACAAATTAACCAAGCATAATTTGATGAAACTAGTTTTGATGTTATTGTATAAAGTTTATTAATTTAGTGCTATATGTGCCTATATATTAACATGAAAAATATCGACTAATTAGAAAGAAAATTATAGTTTTAAAAAAAAGATACCTAAAAAGTCAATCAGACAATGGAAGATTTATGAATTTAATTTGTGAGCTAACCAGATCAATAATAGAAAAGGAAAAAGTTGATATAGAAGATGCCTAAAAGGCACTTTTTATTCATTCTGTTTTTAAATAATTAAATGATCACCCCAATCCAAGTACAAAATAATTTCTGCAATAAATATAACAACAATATTGTTAACTATGTAGTTGGATGTTGTTTTATGTCAAGTATGAGATATATTATTTTTCTGAAAGCATAGATAAGATCATATTTAAATAACTGATTATTTATAAACTTTAAAAAAAATAAAAAAAATAAAACTGTTAATGGTCATCTAACCGGATATAATTGATTCAAAATTTAGAAAAGTAAATAAACTCCAATATGACTTGTTACCCACTCGTACCGAACATGGGTTACATAATTAGGTAACGTTTTTTTAGTAGTTTGGAATACTTTTTGATATCCTATACATTTTAATGTTTGTAAATTTGATATTGTTGTTTTTTCTTGTTTTTCTCTTTGGATTGATGTTTGTGTGTAGTGGATTTTATGATGTGGAATGCACAAGCTTGAGGCCAAGGATGAACCGAGCTATGTTAGAAGTCTTGTGGATTGTGGTTTGGATCGGTTCATGCTGGTCGTTGGACCTTGAGCTATATAAAAAGGAAGTATTCAGCTGTTTGGGGTTAATCGATCGAGTCTTCATCTCCGCCTCTCAAAAGTATCTCAGCTCTTCTCTGTTAGGGTTTTATCTAGCTAGAGACCACTCTTTCTTGGCTAGTTTCTTCGATCGATTCATTCATGTTCATCACAACGATGAACGAGTCTTGTAGTTTGTCTTTTGCTTTGTATCTGTTCATTTGCTGATTCGTTTGTATGTTCAGATCTTGAGTTTTTTTTTATGCGATAAACATCTGGTTTGGGTTTGGAACATCTGGTTTGGGTTTGGGTTTGTATGATTCATGTCTTTTGACATGGTATCAGAGCCTCACTGGCTTAGATTTCCTATTCAATTCTGGTATTCCGCTTCATCACTCTTTACTATTGTTAATACACAAAGCCCTATATATACTGTTAATATATACACAATGCACCCCTTTACTATTGTCGACATGACATATATAAATATATAATAACTAATATGGTTATCTCTAAAACTAGAGTTTTCAGATCTGAAATTTGCAGATCTTAGACTGTTCGTTATCCGATAATCGTTTGTGTGGCTAGAACCCTTGGCTAACCCTGGTAGCTGGATCTAGGTTTTCTCTGACATCACAATTCGAGGCGTCATAACAAGGTGATTATGTGATCATTACGGTGATGTAGCTGTGACAACTGAAACTGGTCGGATTTGTGAATGATCTTGCGTTTGGACTTCTTTTCTGCCCAAGTTTGAAAACCCTAAGTGAAGGTTACCTCATTTGGTGCCACCTTAGGAACACCTAACTTGGGCGCCCTTGGGTGAGATCTTTCCTACTCATTATTTTTTTGTTTGTTATTATTTCTGGTATATATCTGTCTTTGTGCGGAGCCGAACCAGTGAACCGGTCAGAGGAGATACATATACCTCTGTTGTCTTTACTTTTCTCTGTGTGTTTATGTTGGATATTATGTGTCTTGACCCGACAAATCTTGAACCCGACTCGTTTACGACATGTAAGAGTCACACAGGGTGTAGTGAACACTAAAACCACTTAATAAGTTAACCGTAAAAGAAACGGAAACGTTTGATTAAATATATTTATATTAGTTATACATTATTATTAATCAATATTATTATTAATGAGATTAATAATAGTAGGCGAGCTGTATTAAAATAAAAGTCGTCTTTATTTAAATTTACGGTTGGGTTATTCGTTAGTAAATTTTTTTATTAAGTTTGCTTGTGG
The DNA here is from genome assembly GCA_039602395.1 of Deinandra increscens subsp. villosa. Lineage (NCBI taxonomy): Eukaryota > Viridiplantae > Streptophyta > Magnoliopsida > Asterales > Asteraceae > Deinandra > Deinandra increscens. The sequence goes on from JBCNJP010000017.1 coordinate 2,195,132, forward strand.
GCTCGTGTACAAAGGATGAATTTAAGGAGTTCAAACTGAACCCAATAACATTTGGTTTGCTTTAAAACCAAATAACCTAATTATATTTATAATTACTATGGATCGAATTAAGCCTGACCGCTGAAATAGAATATCGCAAGTCCTAGAGTGATTCGGGTGAAAACCCAATTCGGAAAAACTCCCAAAACGGTATCGCCGTCGCCACAAAGCTTCCCCGGTGGCCACCTTTGCACCATCATATCTTGATGGTCGGTGCAAATCAGGGTGCTCCGTCAGTCAACACCCGTAGACTTCCTGATACACTAGAGATCGCCACCATGTACGCCCCGAGATGATACTCGGTTCGCCGCCAATCGCCACTGAAAAAACAGCAGAAATCAACCGTATGACCTTGTTGCTCCGCCGTATCCCCGCCTCATTGCGCCGTTATGTTACCGATCCAAACACTCCGCCGCTATGAGTCTCATCGTTACTGCCATTGTCAGTTGCGATCTCCGACATAACGGGTCGTTAGTTTTTAACGACTCGTTATGCGATCTTCGCCCTAACGGAAGGTGTAACGATTTGTTACGAGATCTTCGTCCTGACGAATCGTTCGGTTGTAACGACTCATTACGTTACGCGAGTGACAAGCGTTGATCTTTGGAGACCGATTTTTTGGCTTTCGGTTCATCGTTCCGTTTCACTCTAGCATCAGCTCGTTATAACTCGGTGTAACTGGTGTCTCGAACATTTGTTCAGCACCGCTAAGGTATATCTAACCTACTTGTTAGTTTAGATGTTATGTTTGCTTTTTTCTATTTGCGTGTTTGGTAATCTGATCATGTTGCCTAATTATTATTTACACTGGTATTTGCGTTACTAGATTACAAATAGTTTTAATATCTATTCTGCTGCAATTTTAGAATTGATAAGATTAGTTCGGTTAACTCTAACTTATAAATTGTTAATCTATCGGTCACATAAAATTTAAAATGTGTATATATTGAAAACAGACTATGTTAACCATGCAAGAACTCAATGCGTCCTAATGTATTGTATGTTTACTTTAGCGACATGCGAAAGACATGCTATGTGTGTCAGCGCAAAGGCTGGTGAGTTCATAATCGACAAAATGTAAGTACAATGTTTGTATTGTAATATCAGTTGTAATTGTAGCTAGCTAGGTCATAAATGTTATCACTATGTGGTTCACAACCGAAGCGTGACTTTTTTTTGTTTGTATTGTCTTTCCACCACGCCTAACACCGACGATGGTGAGACTGAGTAGGCTAAAGTTACACCCATTTGATCTCCAGTTGAGTTAGAGCGACTAACGCGTGTGAGATTTGTCAAACCTAGTAGTACTACTAAATATTACATCGCTTTCAACTAAATTAACGGCTCAAAATGTACGGACTTGCAGTTTGTGTTATGTGTCCACAGACATACGTGATTAGCTATACATGTAAATTACCAGTATATGTTTGGAGCATGGTTTTCTCTCTCAAGGAGGTACTTAGAGAGAAAGTGTTAGAGACACTCACCTTTGGGAGCTC
>JBCNJP010000017.1:2197169-2253106 GCA_039602395.1 Deinandra increscens subsp. villosa
AATGTTGTAACTTTTTCTTTTTCTTGCCAGCGGAGTGTGTTTTTAATGAAATCGCCGTTCAAAGTAAAAAAAAAAATGAAATTTCCGACAATTTTTTGAAAATTTGACTTTAATATTAGGCTTTTATTTTCTTTTGGCACAAACCTTGTCTCTTCTTTGTCGGGATTTTTGTTGGAAATTAATGTTGGAAATTTTAGATGGAAATTGAATAGTTTTCTAGTAATGTAGTGTCTAGTCTACTAACTTATTGTACTTGTAGCTTAACCTACTACAAGAAACAAAAATTTAATGTACACATTTTTGTACACTTGAAACTGTAGTATATATAATGAATTTTATACTTCTAGGTGTGACAAATTAATCTCTACACATCTTCAAGTGTGAACAAAATAATTTAATTCAAGCGTTTAATTCTAATGTAACTCTATATACCACCTAAAAACTACAGTTTTACCAACAAGAAGCTACTAAACTGCGCCAGCAAATTGCAAACCTTCAGAATCAAAACAGGTAATATATAACTTTTTTACATGTGCAAAGATATACACATTTCATGTATGTCCTTAATAAATATCTACGATATGTTCTAACCGTTTGTGAAACAGGCAGTTTTACAGGAACATCATGGGTGAATCTTTGGCGGATATGCCGGGGAAGGACCTCAAGAACCTTGAAAGTAAGTTAGAGAAAGCGATTAGCCGAATTCGCGCGAAAAAGGTAGCTACTTTTTCTCATATTTAAGTTGTAGTTTACTTGGATTTGGCTACTATTTTCTTTTTCTTTGATCAAAAATTGCAGAATGAACTTTTAGTTGCTGAAATCGAGTACATGCAGAAAAGGGTAAGTAATTATGCTTCTTTAGTTCACATTTAAAAGTTATATATGTTGTGTCAAGATTTGATCTTTGTTAGTTTTTAACTCTTTATAGGATTTGTTAGATTTGCACATTTTTAAATTTAAAGACATGATCGGTGATAAGATTTTTGGAGACGCCTAATAAAGACCAGATACTTTAACTTTTAGGTTTGCCTTTTAGTATTAAGTGTGAGTTTAATATTACATACTTTAGTTATGTTATAAAACTTTTTATATTTGCTTTAGTCTTTATTATACTTTTGGTTTTAGAAATATTAACTAATGTTTGCGCTCATCTTATCCTCTCGTTTGAGTGAAATTTTATTCGGTATGTTTGTTTGTTAATTTGTATATAGAGCTTTGTATGTTAAAAAAGAACAACATATGTTTGTATTTATGTTTCCAATCCTTTATAAACATTTTTGTGATGCAGGAACATGAGCTGCATACCAGTAATCAGTTCCTTAGAGCAAAGGTATCTCTATCTATCTCTCTTTTAACTCTTTTAAATGACCCAATCGATAATCGTTGATTTATTCGGCTAACGATTATTTAGATAGCCGAAAACGAAAGAGCTCAGCAGCAGCACATGAGTTTGATGCCGGGAAGTTCTGATTATCATGACCTCGGACCACACCAGTCGTTCGATGGTCGAAACTACCTTCAAACAAATGAGTTGCAACTCAATAATGATTACTCTTGCCAAGACCAAACTCCACTACAGTTGGTGTAAGTACATTTAAATGTAGAAAATTAAACCCCTAGAATTTGAACTCAATATATGTGTTTCTTGATGTGTGATTTCGTGTAGGTAATAACGAACGGCAGGAAGACGTGAGATCGAGTTCTTGATTACTCATTGATCAACTGGAGTTATAACTTATAATAACCTGATAAACATTAGTTAACAAGGACTAGACTTGTATTTGCTTCCTAATTTAGTACTGATTAGTTTCCTGGTTATTGAAACCAAGAGCTATAAATATATATATGTACTTGTATGTGTTAGAATATGTACTTATGTATGCAATCTAATATTAACTCTTAAGGGTTATATATATGTTACTTGTAATAATAGTCCTTCTAGTCATATGTTCAATACTTCTTGACCCTAGTAGATTGTATTTCCTATGAATAGTTGTGAGTTCAACTTTTATTCAATATATGAATAGGTGGTTTTTTGTCTTTGCAATTGCATTTACTGTTGGGTGTGAAAAACTTTTGGGCCGGTTATGTTATGTATGCACGTTAATTTGGACGTCCCTAAGTTGTGTCATACTCTTTATAATTATATATACTTAGTCATGTAATTGTAATCTTGTGCATTATCAGCTAACAAAAGAGAAATCCTAGTTACAATCCTGGATGCAGTCACATCGACTGAACCACGTTAAATCTTGTGTTGTTCGTTTATATATTTCTATTCTTTTGTATGTATGTATTGACGCTTCCGCTAACCACGAACCTAACATTCACCCACGTACTCTTGCTATTGTGGTTCTACCTACTCCCATGATCACCCAAACCTCCATGTACCACTTACTCACTCACCTACTAAATCCTTGAAAGATAACCTCTCTATATCATCTTCTGCAAGTTTTTGTTGATTAAAATCACTTCATCACTCATTCACAACTTGAATTAGTCGACGTGATACGTGTTGGTGATAAATATCCTTGACGGTATGATCACAAAAGGGGACAACCATCGACAATATATATACGCACACCCTTGTTAATTTGCTTCACCCAAGTTTCTAGCATGAGACCTCTCACTTTACGATCATGTTGTTAACCAACTTAGGTTGTGTCTGATCCACGCCTCTTGATCGAGTCAAGAGGTTTTGAGCAGCTGACCGGGTAAGGGGAAAAAGAGCATGGGTAAGAAGCTCCTGACTGAGTAAGGAGGTGTTTTTGGTGAAATCGAACACGTTGATCAGCAAAAACCTCTGACCAAGTAAGTACGTGGTAAGTGAGCAAGCAGCAAATCAAACAGCCCCTTAAAACACAAGTTTCAGTTTTTATAAAAAAAAATTAAATAGTTAAACAAAACAAATGAAATATATATGAATAATAATATGAAACTCAGATTATTATTTAGTGATTATTTTTCTCTATAGTTACGTCATATTTTCAGTTAACTTAAAAAGATAATCACCAAATAATAACTAGAATTCATATAATGTTTTATTTGGCTCATAAAACCTAAGGTTTTGAGTTCCAATAAACTGGTTTACATCTTTAAACCAATTGTTACTCCATTTTCCTTAACAGTCACAACTTTCACAACTTAAAGATGTTGTAATACAAAGTACATATGGCCATAGTACCAAGCTCATAGTTGAGCGAGGCGTCGGATATCAATCGGGTAAACATCTGAGGGCGATGCAGCATTGTAAGATCTCCAACCTACGACTGTACTCGCAGCTTCGGTCGGATGAAAAGCGTCCCAAAAGATATAGTTATTTCTATTTTCACAAGGTGTTTGAAAAGGAAGACATGTAATTTGGCCATTGTTTCTCCCCACTCCACAACACCCACTATTTGTTACCTTGAAACCTGTCACATAACACATTTCCAATAACTTAGAACATGTAACTTGATTAATCAAGTGATCAGTATACATAATATATAGACGAAAATTCGTCGTGAAATATTACCAAACTTATGAGGATGGATGATCAAGTCTAGGAAAATGGCATAGTTGTTGATGTAGGTGAATTTAGCGTTGGGTAAGTTTCTGTTAAAGTTGTCGACGAGAGACACTAAGCGGCGGTTAAACATTTGGTTAGCCGAGTTGATCTTTGCAACACATGTCGACCCGTCTTGGCTATGTTCTGCCAATACGTTTGGGCTGCACCCGATCGGCCCGATTCCGTTGAACACAAATTTTCTTGCTCCATAGTTGTATAATATCTGAAGATATGTAGAGATTATAAATATATCAAAATGAGAAATGAGATTGGGGATTATGAAAGATTTCTTTTTATAAAAAGGTTGATTTTCACTAAAAAAAGATTGTTAATTGTGGTCGCTAATTTTATGATTGTTGTGATTTTGGTTGCAAATTTGGTTTACCAAGTTTGAAAATCCAGAACTTTACTCTTTACATAGTTTTGTGGAGCACTTTTCACTTCTAAATTAGTAATTGTATATATACTATTACTTAAACTTTATAAACATTATGTGCATTAGTTTTTATATCAATATAACCTAGTCTTCTTAGAAACATATAATTGGTTAATTTTAAAATTATACATGACACTACTATATATGTATTAGCGACCAATTTTTGCGACTAAGAAAGCGTCGTAAAGTTAATGACCAAAAGCACGCTCGCAATATGATCAACAACAACACACGTAGCGCTTATTTAGCCTTTTCTCTACTTACTCTGATTTGTTTTGCGTATTGTCGAATGAGAATATTGGCATACTGTTTCGCGTTATATCTGTGACTAGTATCGTAGTAATCTGTCATGAAATAATTGTTCAGGTAATCGTTGCTTCCCAACCCAATGGAGAATATGCATTGCTTCAAATGATTAGCGGCGGAATCAACGTTTCCAAGTATACGAACGATATGAGATACCGTTGTTACATAATGGTTTACCTGTCCACCAAAGCTAATACGCGCACCCTGTAATCATTTTACCCGAAAAACATACAGTTAACATGATTAGAATGTATGTTTAAAGCTCTATATAAAGGTAGAAATGTATACCAACTGTTGGCCAGTTTCATCTCTGATTCCAGCTGCTGCAGAAGCATAATTTACACCGCGAAGTATCTCACTGCCGCTAGCATTTGAGTAGGGTTGAATGTAATCATCAAAGCCCAAAAGTTCAGCTGCAAGAGATTTAAATTTTGAAGGATTACATTATTTATGGAATTTAACAGACTTTACTAGAAAACTGAGTATTTACAACAGAAAAGTTGGAAAAATTACAAGTGTTTTACGACTGAAGTCAAACGGTCATAAAATTTGCGACAAAAACTAAAATTTTCATGAGTATCTTTGTTTCCAAAGTTGGGTCTGCGGCTCAAATTAAAGCTATAAAATAAGTATTCAGTAGATTAAAACTGAAACTTGCACAATTCGCGGAATTTAAAGCTTTTGCACAATTTGCTTCTGATCTTGAGTAGATTAAAACTGAAACTGGCACAATTCGCGGAATTTAAAGCTTTTGCATAATTTGCTTCTGATCTTGATAAAACTACGTACTCAAAACTATCAATTAGCATTTAGCAAGAGGTCAACAATTACATAAACTGCTTAAACAATCCTAATCCGCCCTTGCAACTTTTGCAACCCCTAAAATTTGGTCAAAAACGGATTTGTGAAAGAAAAAAATAATGTTAAAATAAACGTATTAATCGATCGTAAATGTCCAGTTTTTTTGTAGTTAGAAGTGACTAGTGCATTATCCACAAAGAACAAAAGGTAACTATACTTACTCATTACATCAACAACGGTTTTACCGTTGGAAAACCTTCCTGTAGAGCCTCTAGAGAAATCAATGCCATAAGGCAAGTAATCTGCTCTTGCCATTGATGCCATTTGGTTATTGTTTCCATTATCTACTAACGAATCGCCAAAAATGAAGTAGCATGGAACTTGGGGGCTTCCATGAACATTATAGCAACTCGAATTCGACAAAAAGATTGTTGCAACTAGAGACATAATCAACCATCTTTTCTGCTCACTTATTCATTTGTTTAAATGTAAGAAAAAAGATGAAACAGCAGTTAAGAGTGAAATTGGAGTTTAAGAAAAAAGATGAAGACACTAAAAAGTTGTGAAATTTGGGTGGTGTGATGAAGTTTAATGGCAAGATTTTGGTCTATTTATAGGAAGTGTATGTGTGTGTAATTGGAGTGAAATGGAACCTATCTTTATGAGATTTTACAGTTGGATTATAAGTCTAAAGAACATAATTATAAGTTTATATACAGAACTATGTTATTTATTTTCCATTTTAATAAAGAAAGAAATAACAACCTTTCAAATTTTATAACAATTTTAGTTTTCATCAACCATTTTAATTATGTAAAATTCCTAATGCTTTTTGGTTCTTAAATGTTTGATAAAATTATATATCCGATTTTAAAATTTGATAAACAAAAAAAAGATAGTTCACAAGGTTTTAAATTTTTCTGTGTCTTTTTTCTTTTTCCTTTTTAGCTCTTAAACGTTTACTTATATAGTTATATAACTTCTTATAACTTTTACTTATATGAACAAATTAACCAAGCATAATTTGTTGAAACTAGTTTTGATGTTATTGTATAAATTTGATTAATATAGTGCTATATGTGCCTATATATTAACATGAAAAATATCAACTAATTAGAAAGAAAATTATAGTAAAAAAAAATACCTAAAAAGTCAATCAGACAATGGAAGATTTATGAATTTAATTTGTGAGCTAACCAGATCAATAATAGAAAAGGAAAAAGTTGATATAGAAGATGCCTAAAAGGCACTTTTTATTCATTCTGTTTTTAAATAATTAAATGATCACCCCAATCCAAGTACAAAATAATTTCTGCAATAAATATAACAACAATATTGTTAACTATGTAGTTGGATGTTGTTTTATGTCAAGTATGAGATATATAATTTTTCTGAAAGCATAGATAAGATCATATTTAAATAACTGATTATTTATAAACTTTAAAAAAAAGAAAAAAAAAACTGTTAATGGTCATCTAACCGGATATAATTGATTCAAAATTTAGAAAAGTAAATAAAAACTCCAATATGACTTGTTACCCACTCGTACCGAACATGGGTTACATAATTAGGTAACGTTTTTTTAGTAGTTTGGAATACTTTTTGATATCCTATACATTTTAATGTTTGTAAATTTGATATTGTTGTTTTTTCTTGTTTTTCTCTTTGGATTGATGTTTGTGTGTAGTGGATTTTATGATGTGGAATGGACAAGCTTGAGGCCAAGGATGAACCGAGCTATGTTAGAAGTCTTGTAGATTGTGGTTTGGATCGGTTCATGCTGGTCGTTGGACATTGAGCTATATAAAAACGAAGTATTCAGCTGTTTGGGGTTAATCGATCGAGTCTTGATCATCTCCGCCTCTCAAAAGTATCTCGCTCTTCTCTATTAGGGTTTTATCTAGCTAGAGACCACTCTGTCTTGGCTAGTTTCTTCGATCGATTCATTCATGTTCATCACAACGATGAACGAGTCTTGTACTTTGTCTATTGCTTTGTATCTGTTCATTTGCTGATTCGTTTGTATGTTCAGATCTTGAGTTTTTTTTTATGCGATAAACATCTGGTTCGGGTTTGGGACATCTGGTTCGGGTTTGGGTTTGTATGATTCATGTCTTTTGACATGGTATCAGAGCCTCACTGGCTTAGATTTCCTATTCAATTCTGGTATTCCGCTTCATCACTCTTTACTATTGTTAATACACAAAGCCCTATATATACTGTTAATATATACACAATGCACTCCTTTACTATTGTTGACATGACACATATAAATATATAATTAATAACTAATATGGTTATCTCTTATAAAACTAGAGTTTTCAGATCTGAAATTTGCAGATCTTAGACTGTTCGTTATCCGATAATCGTTTGTGTGCTAGAACCCTTGGCTAACCCTGGTAGCTGGATCTAGGTTTTCTTTGACATCACAATTCGAGGCGTCATAACAATGTGATTGTGTGATCATTACGGTGATGTAGCTGTGACAACTGAAACTGGTCGGATTTGTGAATGATCTTGCGTTTGGACTTCTTTTCTGCCCAAGTTTGAAAACCCTAAGTGAAGGTTACCTCATTTGGTGCCACCTTAGGAACACCTAACTTGGGCGCCCTTGGGTGAGATCTTTCCTACTCATTATTTTTTTTGTTATTATTTCTGGTATATATCTGTCTTGGCGCGGAGCCGAACTAGTGAACCGGTCAGAGGAGATACATACCTCTGTTGTCTTTACTTTTCTCTGTGTGTTTATGTTGAATATTATGTGTCCTGACTCGACAAATCTTGAATCCGACCCGGTTACAACATGCCAAAGTCACACAGGGTGTAGTGAACACTAAAACCGCTTAATAAGTTAACCGGTAAAAGAAACGGAAACATTTGACTAAATATATTTATATTAGTTATACATTATTATTAATCAATATTATTATTAATGAGATTAATAATAATAGGCGAGCTGTATTAAAATAAAAGTCGTCTTTATTTAAATTTACGGTTGGGTTATTAGTTAGTAAATGTTTTTATTAAGTTTGCTTGTGGGCTCGTGTACAAAGGATGAATTTAAGGAGTTCAAACTGGACCCAATAACATTTGGTTTGCTTTAGAACCAAATAACCTAATTATATTTATAATTACTATGGATCGAATTAAAGCCTGACCGCTGAAATAGAATATCGCAAGTCCTAGAGTGAATCCGGTGAAAACCCAACTCGGAAAAACTCCCAAAACGGTATCGCCGTCGCCACAAAGCTTCCCCGGTGACCACCTTTGCACCATCATATTTTGATGGTCGGTGCAAATCAGGGTGCTTCATGAGTCAACACCCGTAGACTTCCTGACAGACCAGAGATCGCCACCATGTACGCCCCGAGACGATACTCGGTTCGCCGCCAATCGCACTGAAAAACCAGCAGAAATCAACTGTATGACCTCGTTGCTCTGCCGTATCGCCGCCTCATTGCGCCGTTATGTTACCGATCCAAACACTCCGCCGCTATGAGTCTCATCGTTACTGCCATTGTCAGTTGCGATCTCCGACATAACGGGTCGTTAGTTTTTAACGACTCGTTATGCGATCTTCGCCCTAACGGAAGGTGTAACGATTTGTTACGAGATCTTCGTCCTGACGAATCGTTCGGTTGTAACGACTCATTACACGAGTGACAAGCGTTCATCTTTGGAGACCGATTTTTTGGCTTTCGGTTCATCGTTCCGTTTCACTCTAGCATCAGCTCGTTATAACTCGGTGTAACTCGGTGTCTCGGACATTTGTTCAGCACCGCTAAGGTATATCTAACCTACTTGTTAGTTTAGATGTTATGTTTGCTTTTTTCTATTTGCGTGTTTGGTAATCTGATCATGTTTCCTAATTATTATTTACACTGGTATTTGCGTTACTAGATTACAAATAGTTTTAATATCTATTCTGCTGTAATTTTAGAATTAATAAGATTAGTTCGGTTAACTCTAACTTATAAATTGTTAATCTATCGGTCACATAAAATTTAAAATGTGTATATTTTGAAAACAGACTATGTTAACCATGTAAGAACTCAATGCGTCCTAATGTATGTTTACTTCAGCGACCTGTGAAAGACATGCTATGTGTGTCAGCGCAAAGGGTGGTGAGTTCATAATCGACAAAATGTAAGTACAATGTTTGTATTGTAATATCAGTTGTATTTGTATCTAGCTAGGCTATAAATGTTATCACTATATATGTGGTTCACAGCCGAAGCGTGACTTTTTGTGTTTGTATTGTCTTTCCACCACGACTAACACCGATGATGGTGAGACTGAGTAGACTAAAGTTACACCCATTTGACCTCCAGTCGAGTTAGAGCGACTAACGCGGGTGGAATTTGTCAAACCTAGTAGTACTACTAAATATTACCTCGCTTTCAACTAAATTAACGGCTCAAAATGTACATACTTGCAGTTTGTGTTATGTGTGCACAGACATACATGATTAGCTATACAAGTAAATTACCAGTATCTAGTATCTGTTTGTAGCATGGTTTTCTCTCTCAAGGAGTTACTTAGAGAGAAAGTGTTAGAAACACTCACCTTTGGGAGCTCGACAAGAATGATAAAGTGAGTGTAGACGATTTCCTTAGAACCACCTATATATAAGTGTGTGTGAGATCGCAATGTATGAACACCTAGACTGACTCGAATCGACCTTGACGACACGTTGGTGACTCGTTAAACCATTGCGTTTGTATGTTTGGTTAAACTTTCTAATGTTCGAAAGTTTCTATACACGGGTAATTCCTATAAATAGCATATCACTACAACTAGCATGTTACCATTTATAACATGTTAGCACACACTACACGTTTTTTACCATGCACCTAAGTTGCTTTGAAACATCAACACACATGATCACAAGCTAGCTTCTTAATACATATAGTATATCTCATATATAGCATATATTTCATGCATAATTGTGAAATATCCAAGTTTCATACAAGAACCTTCCAATTAGATAAGTTAGACACACATATACCTTGATGATTTAGTGTCACTAACAAAGCTCCTAAGATCACCCAATTACATGACCCACCACATATAAATAAATTCCTAAACTTTTTTCCAGCAAAATACATGTATAATGGTCACATTCCAAAAAGAATATCAACTTACAGCTTGGCTTAACATGCCGAAATAAATTAATCCATAATCATATTTTAGGAAATGGGGCCATTTGCGCACTGTTCTTGTGGTGACAGAATGAAGGTCGAAACCTCCATGGATTTGAGTGTCACCACCTGGGCTTGAAGGCTAACACACTAAAGTTTATTCCCGGAAGAAGAATCACTCAATTCCGTTAAGAATTAAGTGAGTTATGATGTTTTAAAGTTGACCTAAAAACTTGACACCAAGCTGTCCAAAACGGGTTTGCACCTTACTTTACTTAAAAATTGATTTGATCATTTTTATGAGTTCTAAAACTCATGAAATTGTTATAATTCCTCTTGAACATCAACAATAATCACAACTCAGTTTCTTTTGGCCACCAATTTATCAATAATATATCAAATGTCATCATAACCATTAAATGCAAGATAGTGGGTCGGTTCACATATCTCCATTGACCATTCATCATCCAAAAACACCATCACCTTACATGCAGAAGCACTAGAATCTAAGTTGGTTGTCGAAAGGATGAGAGGAAATAACGTAAATGGAGAGCAGGTTGAATTACGATATTGAGAAAGAGAGAGATGATCTAGGGTTTTGGGAGATAATTTAGGAGATAGATTTTTAATTTTTAAAAGCTACATTTAGCACCTCTAGTTCTCAAGAGTTTCGGTTAGGTCCCCCCTAAATTACAACAAACCAACTTTTGCATGCATGATTAATATTCCTGATGATGTTTACGTAAATGTTCGGGTTCATAACAAATTATCACGTACATGAATCAATTTACGTATGAGGCCACATAAAATCATAAACTTAATGATTTGTACAATTCATGTTTGTTCGTTTATTTTTGTCAACCAACGTGCCGGACTGACTCTACTCATGTGTGAATGTTTGTGAACTCAATGACACATCTAACAATGCTATAAGATGTATGAATGCATGTACGTTCGAAAGAAATAATTATTCATGTTCGTGTTTGTTTAGAAATTTACCTGTATTTTCACAGGGTGTCACACGCTTTTTCTTAGTATGATGTTAAACATAACTGCCACTTCTTTCAGTTGTTTTCTTGGTATTGATGTTAAACGTAACTGGTACTTGTTTAAGTTCGATATTAATTATGTTTTCCTATATGGTAATTTGAATTAGGGGGTTTATATGACTCCTCCTCAATGTTATTTTTCTGAAAAAGAGACAAAAGTAAAATTGAATAAGTCTCATATGACCTCAAACAAACACCTAGGATGTGAAATAAGAAACTTGCAAGTGTTTTGATAAAAATAGAATTTACACAATCCATAAGTGATTACTCTCTGTATCTTAAAAAAGAAAGTGGAAAAAATTTGTTTTGTTGGTGTATGTCGATGACATGATATTAACAAAAAAAAATTGTTTTGTTGGTGCCCCAGGGCTAAAAGTTGTTGGTAATTAAGGTATTTTTGACGAATATTTTGTTTGTCAAAGCCCTCAATTTTGTAGTGTGAGGTGATAACTTTTATGATGTAAAAACCAACGCAACAAGATAAGGAAAAGACGATGTTACCCTTGGTGTGCATGTCACGTGAGGTCTAGTTAACAGATAAGCTCACGACTAGGGGTGAACATGGTTCGATTCGGTTCAGTTTTTGGCTTAAATCGAACCGAAAACCAAAACTTTCGGTTCCTAAAAATAAAAACCAAACGGTTTTGGTTTTTTCTGTTGGATTTTTTCCGGTTTGGTTCAGATTCGTTTTTTTTTCTTTACTTACTATATGGTTAATATAAATTTGAACTTTAATTTTCTATTCATTAGGAGAATTGCGTCATTGTTTTTACATAAAAGTAGTCTCGTGACGAATTACAAAGTAGTGAAAATACAAAATGGTTTAAAACTCAAAAGTTAGAATATTAGATTAAGGATTAAATTAATCAAGGTTCTAAATGTTTTATAATGAAGTCTCCTAAATTACTAATTTACACATAGGTCCTCGGTTCGGTTCAGTTCGGTTTTTATTCTAGATGAAACCGAAACCAAACCATTACTTATGGTATGATTTTTTCTGGTTCTTATTTTTATGGTTTGATTTTGTCAATCTTAATGATTTATTCGGTTCCAGTTCGGTTTTTTCGGTTTATTGCTCGTTACAAATTTACTTGGTGGACAAGAATGTAGGTTTGCAAGTAGTTTAGGGGCATTTTCGCAACTTTTTATTTACGGACATTCTATACACACCACCCCAGATTCTATCTACACCACTCAAAACGCGGCATATATTCATATATGCGGCATCTTGAATAAGACAAAAGTCTAATCTGGTCAAAGTCAAAGAGATTTGATGAACTTCACTTCAAAATGCGGCATATAGTACAAAATGCGGCATCTTGAGCAACGATAGAAAGTACATGTACTATGTTGCAGTTAAAATTGAATAAACTAAATAGTTACCCGATTTGATTCTGGAACCCATGTCGGGTCAGAAGAAGATTCGTCACCGAAAAAGAAGTTATAGTATGACATCTTAACTGCTAACATTTGTCTTTACAAGTTAGATAGAGATGATACAATTGAAAATGGTTCGTATTCATACAAATGGATATTGCAATAAAAAATCAATGAGTACTCAACTATTTATAAACCTCAAAATGCGTCATATATAACTAGAGGGGGCATTTAACAACATGACAAAAAAAACGTCAAAATGCGGCATATATGACAAAATGCGGCATTTCAAAGCATCTTCCTACGGTTAGCATTCGCAATTACTTTTAAAGTACATTTGTGTTTGGAAGTAAAATGCGGCGTTTCCTTCAAAATGTGGCATTTTGTTGTTTTGTTTGGATCTGAAATGCCGCACTTATTCATATATGCGGCATCTTAGGTGGTGCAAATAGACAAGGGATGGTGTAGATAGTAGGTCCCTTTATTTATCTTCCAAATATCATCATTCCACCCCCTTCTTATTCATCCATCGCGACGAAATTTTCTTTCGTCACTACTTCTCCCATTCGTCGCTCTGGAAAAAGATCCCGCCGGCGCCCTTCAGGTGATTCGATTCCCACAATTTTCCCTCAAAACTCCAATTTAAACTCCCAATTTGATTCACCTTTTTACCAGTTTTCGTCCCAAATCGGGAGTAACAGTTTTTGTTTTCAATCATATCAAAATCTTGCGCATTCGGGGTTTTAGCTGTGCAGAATCGATGTTTCTTGATTGTTTTTTTTAGGGTTTAACGGGTTTAATGTTCTCTGAGTACATGAATTTGATTTATATCGAACGTTTTTGGGGTTTAAACGGTAGCGAATCGGGAAGCGGGGATCTTTTCGATTTGTTTCTTATTGGGGGTGATAGTTATGGTTTTGTAATCAAGATTGTTCCGATTTTATTCCTGATTTGAAGAACTTGTTGTTTTGGTGTTTAATTGAATAATTGATTGTAAGCTGTTTACTCTCAGGGTTTTGTGATTAGGGGTTAATGATTCTGATTCATCTGTTTTAGGGTTTTAATTTTGGGCATAATGTCTGATTCATCAATTAGAGTATTAATGATTTTGATTTGGGGAAGAACAATGTTAAAGAATTTTATATGTGATTTTGATCTAACTTAGTTCTTAGATATGTTTTGTGATTAGGGCTTAATGATTCTGATTCATCTGTTTTAGGTGTTAATGATTTTGATTTGGGGAAGAACAATGTTAAAGAGTTTTATATGGGATTTTGATTCAACTTAGTTCTTAGTCAAGTTTTGTGATTAGGGCTTAATGATTCTTATTGTTTTAGGGTATAAATTTGAGCATAATGTCTGATTTTCTTAGTATTGATTAGATATATGTATTGTATACTAGGTTAGTAACCCATGTACTACACACGTTGAACTTAGGTTCATAGTATTAGATAAATTCAAAAAAAAAAGGTTAAGGGATTTAAAAATTATGATCGACATAAAATCCTTATAGAACATTAAATATTAATTTAATACATTAAAGAAATCGATTATGTTTGACAAATTGTTGATTAGTTTCTTTAAAAGACTCAAGTTATTGAGTAAATTTATCAAATCTACATTAAGTTTGCCAAATTTTTTTATATGAAAATTTAGTTTGGACAAAGTTGGTAATTGGTCTTAAATGGTAATTTACTAAATTAATAATTGAATGTGGCTTTGACATGTGGCTTTATTAGGTAATTTACCATTTTAGTGCTTAATTAGGATTAAAGATTACTCTTGTTCGGGTTGATACTTATGTTATTTTTCCTTGTTATATCAGCTTTCTATATATTCAATTGCTTGCTTAGCACAAGAAAAAGAGGTTCATTCGTGTTTAAAGAATTAAAGTTGCAAAAATGGTGAAGATTATATTACCGGGCTCTAGAAAAAGGCAAGAACCGCCTGAAGTTTTGGAGGGTCGACTTCAGAAAAAGCAGAAGATGGATAAAGACATAAAGATGGAGTGCAGAAAGATACTAAGAACATTAATGGTTCATAAATATGGATCCGTTTTCAACCAACCCGTGGATCCTATCAAGCTTGGGATACCCGATTATTTCTCGTTCATCTCTCATCCTATGGATTTGGGAACAATTAGTAAGAATTTGGAGGGCGATATCTATTCTTCTGCAGAAGCATTTGCTGCTGATATTAGACTCACATTTTCCAATGCCATGAGCTATAATCCTCCCGAGAATTTTGTTCATGTATGGGCAAAGGGATTGAATGATCTTTTCGGTAGAAGTTGGAGATCTTTAGAGGCAAAGTTGTTAAAACAGAGGAAAACCGTTGCAGAACAGAGCAAATTAAAGAAAATTCTTCCAAAAACAAACAAGATTCCCAATAGTTTACCTCCAAAGACATCAGAAAGCAAAACTGTTAAACAACAGGGTCTTGTGGTTCGTTTAAAAGCAACAAAACCCGTAGATTCAAGCAATATTACAACTTGTTCTGAGGTGAAAGTGAAACCTTCGGTGTCTTGTGAGGAGAAGGCAAGGCTGAAGAAGGAGCTTATGGAGGCGTTAAAAGGCGATTTGAGTGGACCTTTGCGTGGTTTTCTAAGAAAATATGGTTTGATTTTCTCCAAGAAAGAGAAGATTGAGAGCGTTTTTGACTCGTTTGGTGATAATAATTTGTTGGAGTTGAAAAGAGTCCTGAAAGGTTGTTCGGGTACAAGTTTAGAAAAGGTAAATTCCATGAACTCATGCTTGTAAGTTGTATGTGGATGTATGCTTTTAAATGATTATATGTTTTGATGCGAGTTTTAAATATCATGCAGGGAAAGGACGATTGTGTAAAAACACAGCAGGCGAAGGATATATCATTAAGACGAAAACTTGAAAGTGAAGTTACAATTAATTTCGTTTTAATCAATGATTGTTTACTTATTTATACTATGATGGTGAAGTGTTATGTGAAATCTTGGCTTAATCATGCTTGTTGTCATATTCTCGGTCAATAATTCTGTTTATGTTCTTGTTTACAGAAAAATCAAATATTGAATCTCGAATAAGAGCTGCTCGTGCTGCTAAAGAAGCCATACTCGAGAGTGCAAAGTCCGATTTGCAGATGAAACGCGATAGAGAAAGAGAGAGAGTAGAACAGGTTTTTCTTCACTTATCAATCTTTTCAGAGTGTTAATACTTTTAAATTTTTTAAATAATGAATTTGTTAGCTCTTAATTGATCTAAATAAGATGGCACAGTTTTTTTTTTTTCCAAAAATGTTGAATATAACTTTATAAAATTTTCACCAATGTAAAAGTTAACAAATCATTATTAAAAAAAAGTTCAGAGACAGCATTTTAAGGATGTTAGTTAATGACGCCGCTTTCTATGGCATTAACCCCTTTAGAATCCAAGTTTTGTTTGTTTTTTTAATTAATTTATCCCTTTTATATGTGTTCAGATGGAAAGAACAGTAACCATGGATGACAACCTAGCAGTTCTGATGGAGCTTGAAAAGCTATGCCAATATTCAGGGATTAAAAACCCGTTGGAGAAACTCGGGCTGCGTTTAAAGGAAGAGTATTATTATGGGTACGAGTACATTGATGACGGCGATGATGGTGTTATCTTTGATGAGTTAGAAGATGGTGAGATCTTTTGACTGATAAACTTGTAAAAGTTACTAGAGGTTTATTGTGGTGCTTCTTGTACTCTAAACCTAGTAAGTAAATATATATATACATTTCATTGGAGATATATATTGGCAAGCCACATAAATTGTCATTTCATCTCTATTGTAACACTTGTCGTAGGGATGGCAGAAAAACCCAGACCCAATGAAAATTGGGTATTGGGCCGAGATTTTAAGTATCCGCCCTGTTGCCATCCCTAACTTGACCATTCCCAATCATAATTAGGTTTTGCTCGATAATATTTGGCCCGGTCTCGCCCTTTTAGGTTTCTTTTTTTATGCTTTCATTAGAATACGATTGACGTGGCTAACGATGCCTAGATTTGTTGCGATGATAATGACAAGTTTCATGAATTGTATTGCCTCTTAAACCTAAATTTGACTCTGTTTAGATGATTAATTTTTCTAGAATATACATATGATGTTACGAAGTTACAAATAAACGTACCTAGTAATATAACACTCATAAAAATAAGGTTTAGGAAGGTTAAGATCAGCGTAAAGCCGCAAAGTCTACCTCTATACAAGGAAATAATACAAGTGACATAAGGTTGAGATGAATTAAGTTTCTTGATCATCTTCATTGTCAATCTTCATCTTGTGTAGAAATGTCTTTCCATTGAGCTTCCGTGAGAAGAAGTCTTTGAGATAGTGTTCCATGATTAGTGTTTTAAACAATGGTGGGTTTCCACGTGCTTTTTATGAGGCTCTTTGAGGGTCCAACATCTGCTTCCAACTTTGGGTTGAAGAACATGGCTAAGGACATCCTCTCTTTGGTCCCATTCACCATTGCTCTATGTTCAATGCTCTTACAAACACCATTGCTCAATATCTGCACACCCATAAAACATCCACACTCAACTTAAATTGGTTTTATATATGCTAAAAAGACTTCCAAGGCTTAAAACGATTTTTAAAAGCTCATAAACCGGCTCAAATGAACTGCCCTAAACCTTAAACAATAGTAACCAGCAAAAAGAAACAATGAGCTAGAAAACATAAATTATATAACCGAAAGCTAATATCGTAGTTTGTTTGAGCTGGTTATAAGTTTTTAAGAATCATTTTTAGACTTAGTATGAGTCTTTTTCATTGAACCAAACTTGGTTCTATTACTACAATGTTTAACTTATTAACATTAACTTCATACGAGGTGGATGCATCATCCAACAAACAAACGTAACAATGGAAGTGGTGATGTTTGGTGTTCTTCCAAGTCATCGTCCGAGATTTCAGACACCCAAATGAATGAGAAATTTGGGCCCACCCTCTCACATCGATGTATCTTATAAATTCTTTTTTATTCTTTTTGTTTAAAGATAGGTGTTGAAATAAGGATGTAATGTTTGAGTAAAAATGAGTGTTTTTGAAGGATGAGTGAAAATCTAACGTGGTACTTAGGTTAGACGTTTTAAAATAAGAATTTAAGTATAGTATTGAAGATACTCTAAGGGTTAGCTTGCACAAAAAAATATGAAAAGAACTAGGGTCTACGAAAATAACCAATCAAATGATTACATGTGTGAAGTTTCCGACTAAATTTTAGCCGACAACTAAGATTTAGCCTGCTTTTAGCCATTAGATTAGAATTAGTCGTCGACTAGAATTTAACCAGCTTTTTATATTTAGTTTGATTGGTTCTGTTATGGGCAAACTTTTTTCTAGGCTAGCTCCAAGGTAGCCTCCTTAGCACACTTGATATTTGTGCTAATATGATTGTTAAACACATTTCGAAATCATACTCCTAATCTACATATTTGTTAAAAATTGTGAATTGCCTAGATAATCCTAGAAAGCGTGTGATCATTTACGGATTAAATCTGCCGTCTGTTCATTCGAGATATCAATAGGATATGGTCTAAGAATTGACCTATGGAACCAGAGAAGTTTTTGTGTGTGAACCATATATCGAACCAGTGAATTGAATGTCGCCCAAGATCGTATTTTCAGGAGAGGGAGCGTCAATCATATAACTGCAATGCAGTTCTCTAATTCGAATTTCGAATCAAAATTGCAACAATTACACAATTGGTCTTTACAAAAATAATTAGTCATTTTACGGACAAAATAAATTTCTAGTGCAGTTTTCATGAACCAGCTTAACCCAGCTAGGGGTTGCCGCCCCTTGGACCCCTCTCGAGAGAGAGCATTGCCCCTTTAGAACCCCATTGAGGCTCCAAAATTATAACGTCATCGATACGAGTGTGCACACCGTACCTCCGGACCTACTCGAGTACTCGATGTAAGTCATAACTCACTTTAATCAAAGTCAACCTAATTACACTAAAATAACAATAATATTTGCTTAATAAGACCTGAATTCACAATCTTTAAACAAACAAAAAAAAAACAAGCCTTGATACCATTAGATTACATCCTAACATGATTAATTGTAATGAATATTTTCTTTAAACGACTAAAATCACCATCACACCTTCACTTTAGAAGGTTTAAAACAACAACCTCTTAGTTGAAAAGCAATCAATTTTTACCATCAAACTTTTTCTTTGGTTAATTGTAATGGATATAATGGCACTAAAATTCAATACATGTTGACTTAAAAGATGCTTTACACGTTTATTTTGATGATTTTTCCCTATTAAATATGACACCCATGGTCTAGACCCCATGTGTTATTAAAGATTTAAGCAGCACATATAGACAAGTTTATGTGTGACAACAAAACGACAGCCACGTGCCCTTGACATAGATTCCCCAATAACTTGGTGATATTTAACATGTTTAAAATATAAATTAAACGTGTTCATTCATGTAATATCGACCAATATATATATACCCACATTCCAAATTTGCTATTAAAAAAATGCTTGCTTCATTTATCTTTGTATTATATGTTTTTCTAGTTTTCATGGTGTGAATTAAAAAAGAAATGAAAAATAAACAAAATGTAATCGATAGGTACAGTCACCAGGATGTTAAAAATAATCGAAATCCGAATAAAAATGAAAACTAAATTATAATCTAAAATTGGATTTCAGATCGGATTCTAATCATATTCGAATTGGAAATTCGGATATCGGTTCGGATATATTTATTTTCTCTAACACGATTTATTCGATCTTTTCAGGTTATTTGGTTATCGGATTTATCCAAATAAAATATAGTTTTACACTTATGTTTAAGACTTTTTCTCCTTATGTTTAAGACTTTTTTTCCATTTTGTATATTTTATTATGATTGTGAACTCTTGGTTTTAGGACATGTTGAAAAACTATGTTTGCTAATTTATTTATTTTTTTGTTGCTATTGAGAAAATAAACAAGAAAAAAATTGTTATACGGATGGAATCGAGTTATTCGGATATAACCGAATCCGATCCGAATCGAATTCGGATCGGTTGGAGTTCTCAATTTGGATTGACTCGGATATGCCAAAAAAATAATTATATCCGAATAAATCAAATCGAATTAATCAAATAAATCGATATCCGATCCGATGAACACCCCTACAATTAGGTGTGTCTGTAAGGGAATAGTTTAATGGTCACTATTGGCATTTTAACCAAAAGGTATAAGGGTTCAAATCCCGCGAAATATAGATGTGATGATTTAGCTGATAATAAAATCAAAATATGTGCCAAGCAAGGTATGGAAGCTAACCTCAAGAATATCTCCAACATTAACCACAAATGCATCTGGAAGGAAATTAACAGGGATCCACAAGCCATCTTTCTTAACTTGCAAACCTTCAACATTGTTGACTTGAAGAAGAATCGTAATTCCGGCAGCATCAGAGTGAGGAGTCAGACCGACCACCAAATCCGGTTGAGGGCAAGGAGGATAATAAGTCATCCTCACTGATTGCATTCCATCTTCAAACATGTCCAATATTTCGCCTCTGTCGATATGTAGTGCTTGCGCGATT
Organism: Deinandra increscens subsp. villosa; assembly: GCA_039602395.1. Lineage (NCBI taxonomy): Eukaryota > Viridiplantae > Streptophyta > Magnoliopsida > Asterales > Asteraceae > Deinandra > Deinandra increscens. Next base: position 2,217,396 of record JBCNJP010000017.1, read on the forward strand.
AAGCCAAGCAAAGTCATACCAAGGTGTTGTAGTTGTAGCAAATAGTGTTTCAAGTGTATCTCTGTTGAAGAAAATATCAACTATGATGGTTACAAACTAATCTTACATAGTATCAATTGACTTATTAGTATATTCATTTGGTTATAAATGAACTGAACGTTCAGTAAACCGTTTTACGGGAAGTTCGTTTAGTAAATGAATGAAAATGAAAAAGAAATTTCGTTTGTTTGGTTAAATGAACGAACATGAATAAATGTTTCATCTGCTTAATTGTGTTCGTGAACGTTCGGTAAGATATCCCTTTATGTACATAAGTTACATTCATTCATATTTGTGTATTTATGTCAATGATTGGATGTTTTTTTTTTTGGAACGTCAACTAAGACTATTTACACACCAGTTGAGCCATTCAGGGAAACCATCTCTAAAGGCCGGGTGGAAAACTTGTCAGCTCAGGATCGAACTTGTGACTCTCAGCCCAGTCTTCCCCTCATCACCAATACCATTGAGCCAAATGACCAATGGTGATTGGATGTTTTATTATATTTTTAATATGTGGTTCTTTACCTAACATTTAAACTAGGAAAATATTTTCATTTGAAGTTTGGTTCTTGTTAAAAACTTAGTCATTTAAAACCTATATCTTTTTGACACTATTATGAAATAATTATGTTTATGGTAATTATTTCTAACTTAGGGTAATTTGTATAAATATTAGATTGTTATAGATTGTGTATATTTGTTTATAGTTAAGGATCTAATATGTATGGTTTGTAAGTTAATTAGAAACTGTTTTAGTGATTATGTCGTTCTATGAAACGACACGTCTGTAAAAGGGGGATATAATCCCTATCATCGTCATTGAGTCTGTAACACAAGAACACGCAAGAGCAATCAAATTTCTGCAAGTTTACTTTCGAATCTGTGTTGTGTTCATCTCTATTTCGGAGTCTGATTCCCACATAAACATTTTGGTGAACAAAAAGAACGTTAATTTTGGCAATGATAGTTTTGGCAACTGCCTTAAAATTAACATGTCGTAAATAGACCAAGGTCAGGGCCGCCTACCCTCAAACCTTCACATGCTCAACATTCCTATTCCTATAATAAACTAATACAAAAACAAACTTAGTATGAATAGTACCCATCACGTGGCAGTCTCTGGTGACGTCACGTAGCACGACTTAAAAGGTAATTCTTTTATCTAATTCTTTTATCCTTAAATAGAGGTATTGCGTAGGTTTTTTGTATTTTGGTTTTTTACGTTGTGTTTTAGCAATTTTATTGTTTTGTATACCCATGTTATCCCCGTGGCAACGCGCAGGTAGTAAAATCTTGTATAAAACAAATTCATTTCTAATAGGAATAGTAACATCATTGCCAGTGACACCACACCACGTGGCTGTCTGGGTGATGCCACGTGGCGATTGGGGGGGGGGGGGTGATGCCACGTGGCACGATAAAAAAATATCATTTTGTTTATTTACCTTTGTTTTTTTATTTAAGCACAAAAAGTTTAATACATGGTTTTATGGTCTAATAATAAGTATGGTCATTCCGTTTAGTAATTGGTGTTAAGTTGGTGGTGTAATAAGTACAGTCATGTAGAATAATTTTTTTTATTTATCTATTTCCATTCTCAACGAGTTCAGTAAGGGAGTTGGTAGTATAATAAGTTTAGGTCGCAGGCTCGATACTTTATATGTTTGGGTCGTTACGTATTCTTTCCCTAGGTAAATTCCATGTCGGCCATGGACATGAGAGATTTTTTGTTCATAAGGAATGTCTTGCCTCAAATAGCACCAACGCGTTTTGGGGGCATTGGCTGTGGATGAGAGGAGAACTTCTTGGTTAAGTATGATCAAGTGGCAGCAATCCACGAATAGGTGATCTCCCTGAGAAGTTTTCACCCGGGTAATCAAAAGCAAATCCGTGAGTTCCTCATGGGCAAAGCTGACATATTGGTGGCATGAGGGGCCATATGTTACATTTAGTAACTAGGTTAGCTGTAAAAGTAGTACGGCTTCTTCTTCTCTGATTATTCTTTAAGAAAATAGTCATCTTGAATCGCCTTTTATCAAAGTGTCTTTTCTATATCATTCGGATTCTAATGCAATATCATTGAGAGTATTAACTAATGATCTAGGATGTGCATGCCAAAGAGATAGAGTGAGTGAGAGACCTTAGTGATGGAGGAAACTCTGGAAGTAAGTTGGGTTTTCTCCTATGATGAGGATTGGTGATCATATAAAACCGATCCGCCCAGTCGACTTTCTGACCTTGAGCATGGAGTATGGTTTGCCCATACCCTTCGTACTCGTCGCCCTTCATCTTGTATCTCACCTTCTCCTCTATCGGAGATTCAAAGAACCCTTCAACCTCGCTTTTCATTGCGTCCACCAACGACTTGTCAACACCATGATTAACCAACTACAAGTTATGCAAGATTTCAGCCACTTACTAGAAATATAATGGTTTTGCTAGACACAATTATATGTGTAGCAAATTGCTACAAACTTATGACAGGTTTTGATGCCAAAAGAAACTATTTTTGTGTCACAGTTACGTATAATTAAACCAGGAAAAACCTAGCAAATGTTCCAAACACTAGAATAAGATATAAAATAGAAAATAATAAGGGTAATGATATTAAAAATATACTTAATGGTAATAACTATTAGACAAATTAGATTTTAATTATCTAAATTATGACTTATTGACCGATAAAAATTCAAACTAGCAGTTTGACCAGTGGCGGTCCAACTTTTATTTTCATGCTCTAGAGTAGTCTCGGTAGCATAATTTTCATACATTTACATTGATTTCCGCCTCGTAATGTTAATTCTGAACAAAATGAGAAAACATAAAAGCAAAAACAAGAGCAAAGCAAACGTAAATCAAGTGTAAATATATGAAAATTATTTTATCGGGATTGCATTTAACAACGAAAATGAAAGTTGGGACCGTCACTGGTCAAACTGATATTTTGGATTATTATCAGCCAATAGTTTATAGTTTGGATTATTAAATTCCAATTTGTCTACTTATAATTATAATTACTAGGATGTGTAGCAAGTTGTGAAACCCTATTTTTGTTTACAAGATTTTGCTACATGGCAAATTGTTTTTGTACACAAATCATCAAGAATAAAAGTTTGAACTATAAAGAGATTCTTGATTAACCTGAAAGATGCCCCAGTTGCAGCAAACTGAGTGTAGGTTTTTCAGTTGAAGATCCATATTTGATCCTCCCATTATCAAACTATTCATATCTATAACTGGTATAGACTCCAACCGCGAAGAAGATTCATTCGGAATAAAGGCGGGTTCTCGATGTTCTTGAACATAGTGATGAGGAACAGTGAGGCTGTTTTGTTTTGCAAGCTCTTGAACACTTCCATGGCTCAGTAACGGTTGGGAGAAAACCATTTCAGTTTAACAACTAAATTTTGCTTGCTTGCTTGCTTATAATATACACAAGTGTGTTTGTGTGTGTGTGAAAATTGATGCAGGTTTGTTTCTTGGGATATGACAAACAATTTTAGCATATGTTTCTAAAACATATGTTTTTAATAGGTAAAAGGTTTGTAAAGTTTATAATACATGTGTTTTTAAATAGATAAAAGGTTTGATTGACAATGACAAAAATCTAACGCTACAAAAGACAAAATAATAACAAAGATAAAGGATTTAAATAATTCTAACTATTGTCTTTTGACGGTAATAATTTTATAATTTTTTTTTGTAATACAACAGTCTTATCTTTGTACTCTATTTTTTTAATAATTATTCTGTTTATCTCACTAATCGCCGTTACTATATGCTGACGTGGAAAATATTTAAAAAAATGGATTTAAATCAATCTCAACTATTGCCTATTGGCCGGCAATAACCTCAAACTATTGTCTATTGGCCGACAATAATCTCAACTATTTTATTTAACGGATCCATGTCAGCATATAATAATGACGGTTAATGAGATGGACGTAATAATTATTAAAAAATAGAGTATAAAGATAAAAATGTACGTTGTATTACAAAAAAATTAATAAGATTATTGTCTCCTAATAAACAATAGTTGGGATTATTTAAATTTATTTTTCTAAATAATAATATGACATATATAATAGTTGTATAAGACGTACAGTATTGAAAAGCGCAATCTTATTATAAAATAAAGTTTCAGGTGGTAACTACTATTTAATTTGTCTACATTAATCATGTTAAAGTATTTCAACTTTTCATAAAAATATTTTATACAATTGATTGATAAGTTTTCATATAATGTGAGGGCGGCGTGGTTTCTTCTAGATAGCAGTTTTCATAAAACGATTTATCACCAATTTTACTATTATTATTATAACCAACTTTGTGATCGAGAGTTTACTACCAAGTAGGCAAGTACAACTATTACTTAGCAGTTTTCATAAAACGATTGTGAATATTCTGTATATTGATAATCAAAATAAGGAGATACATGTTCATATATATAACTATACAATTTACACAAAGGACCCGAATAATTGGCTGGCCCGGCGGTCTCGGTATCAATTCCCAAGTATCATTATCCCGCAAAGCCCTATAATAATCAGTCATAGCTAGTTTCCAGTTAGGGTCAGATAATGCTTTACTATAGGAGGTGGGAACAGGCGATAGAGGAGTGTCGGTATGGAGGTTAAGACGAGTGACGGGTTTAGAAGATACCAGATTTGGCTAGTGTTTGCATTGGGTGAGGCTGGGTGACGGAGGGCGAAGGCTGTGGTGAGGGTTCGGTGGGAGTCGAAGTCGAGGATGGGGAGGAGGGTATCGAAGGGGCGGCGGATGTGGGTGGAGTCGGTGAAGGAGGATCGGTGGGAGCGGGAGGCGAAGGGGGTGACGGATGTGGTTGGGTGGCGGATCAAGATCGACGGGTGGGATGGGTGAGGGTACGGATGTCGATATCATTTCCGGGTAAGGAAAGACACTCTCGTCGAACACGACGTGTCGGGAAATATGAACGCGACCGGTTGAAGGATCACAACACCGGTATCCCCGGAAATTTTGGGGATATCCGAGAAAGATGCATCGGACGGATCACAGATTAAGTTTATGAGTGACCGTGGCTGACAAGTTAGGGTAACAGGCGCAGCCGAACGTACGCAGGTGATCGTACGTCAGATGTCGATGATAAAGGATGTATGTAGGGGTGTGAAATTGAGACGTTTAGTGCGTAGAATATTGTGGAGATAGGCGGCGGTATGAAGAGCTTCCACCCAAAAGCGAGGTGGAAGACGAGCCTGCGTTAAGGAAGCACGTATATTATCATTGAGGCGTCGTATCATACGCTCAGCTCGACCATTCTGTGGTGAAGTTTGGGGGCAAGAAAGACGAAAAAGAAGGCCATTATCACTTGCAAATTTATGAAAATTATTGTTATCAAACTCACCGCCTAAATCACATTGAAAGGAATTTATGGTTTTTTGGAATTGAGTAGGATTAGTTTATGGAACTTGGTGAAGGTGGCAAACGTCTCAGATTTATATTTTAAAGGATACACCCAAACATAGTTACAATAATTGTCAACCAACACAAGATAATACTTATACCCCGATTTGTTTAAAATTGGTTATGTCCATAAATCACAAAGAATAATATCAAAAAACGAAAAAGTAATGGAAACATAATCATTAAATAGCAAGCGTTTACTATTCGTAATTTGACACGAGTGACATACCGAAGACATCGTGTCTTTATTACAAGAAATAAATTTATTTGTAGATAGAAAATCCAAAACATGAGATCCTGGGTGACCCAATCGATGATCCCATAAGTGAGACAGATGAGAAACCAAGCAAGCAGCAGCAGGAGAGGATGGTGGTGTAAGGGGGTAGAGGTCATCCGAGCTAGTATGGCGGGAAAGGAACCTGCCAGTATTGAGATCCTTCAAAGAAAAACCGTTATGGTCAAATTCAATAGAAACATGGTTATCACGTGAAAACTGACGTACCGAAATAAGGTTTTTTATTATGGATGGTGCGAAAAGGACCTAGTTTAAATGATATGTATGGCATGGAAGGTGATGTAAGGCATTACCTGATCCCCGTATTGGCAACTTGTCGCCATTCCCAACAAATATGTGACTAATGTGAGATGATGATAAAGGGGATTGACTCATACCTGGATTGGCAGCTAGATGTGTCGAAGCCCCCGTGTCCATGTACCAAGTCTAACTAGGTTTATGCAACTGGACCCCTTGAACTGCATAACTAAGATCAGTAGGGTTGAGCGCATCGTATCCCTGGTATGGCGGGTTGGGGTAGGCTGCGACGTTGGCTTGAGGTGGGTTTGGAGGCGGGTTTGGGCGATTGTATGGTGGAGGAGGCGAGATATAGGCAGGAGGGTATGGGTAACGGGTGGGATGGATATGGTGTAGGAGGTGGTGGTGGTGGGTCGGCATGGTAATGCGATGGTGGAGGGTAGGATGGCGGGTAGTAGGTGTGTCACACCCCGGTCAACGGATTTGGGTGTGAGCGAGACGGAATCATAGTCGCAGATATACAGAACAACTTCTACGAAATTCAAACGTCATTTAAAACATAATACCATTTATGTTGCAGCGGAAAGTTGTGGTGAAATGATAATGTCTTACATTTGAATAAAAGTCTTAGTTTGATATTGAAATCATAAATCAGTTTGTGTAAGATAGGTCGGGACTACGACTCCAGTGAAGCAGGGTCGAAAGTTACAGTGAAGCCCCATTTGCACGTCTTCTATGATAAGCTTAGATACCTGAGAAATCATGAGTTTTAAAAGGTCAACATAAAGTTGGTGAGGTTCACAGGTTTATGATTCGATGGTAAGTTTGTAAAAACAGTTTACAGTATGTTGGAATAACAGTTTACGGTATGTTGGAATAACAGTTTACGGCAGGTTGGGATAACAGTTTACAGCATACTTAAATGTTACGTTGGTTTACTGTCGTGGTTGTAAGATCCTACCATGAACCTCAAATTCGAATACTAACGGATTACCCACTCATAGCATTCTATCCCAAGAATACCGAACAGGCAAGAATAACTGACGTGTACCCCTTGACAATATACGAAGTCAGGATTGGAGCTACCAATCTGGGCAGGGTTGTCAACCCAAATAGATCTATTCACTAGTTATCGTTTCGAGCAGAACTAATCGAATTCAATTAATAGTGGGATTTCAGTTGTACTAACGTTTATAACGATAAAGTACCAGTTGTTGGGATACAGAATGGAACATGTAGTCATACGGCTAACAGGTAAACCATAACATTAAGTAAAAAGCAGTTTATCAGTTCATGATTTCTCCCCCGTAAGTGTAAAAACAGTTGAAAAGAAAAGGGGCCGTGAAACTCACTTGATTCAGTGGTAAAGATGGTTTGCCGAGTGGCAACAAGCAAGTATAGTCCTATTAAAAGATAAGACAACATGCATAAGGGTCCACATAATCATTTGAGTAACGAACGTTACCCAAATGATACCGGTCAAGTCTTGACGTATAATCCCGTTTGTAGCGTTTGAAAACACGTTAGTTAATCAGTTTACAAAATCAGTAAATGCAAACGTTCACGTTTAAAGGCATTTAATGTAAATAAATACAAGGAATGAACATGCGATAATGTATCATGAAGATCAGTTCAATCCAGTATTAAACATCGTTTTAAATAATAATATTTATTATTATTTTTATGTTCGCTCGATCAATTGGATAATTAATTGCGTTAAGTTATAATATATATAACTAGGGTTGATAATTATTATCGAAATAATTATTATAACTTGTCGGAATAATTTATCAAATTATTACAAGTTAAAGATTTAATGAATAAACACAAGTAGGTTAATATTAAAGATTATTCTAATATTAAACTCATGTTAGGGAAAATTAGGGTTTTGAGTTAATATAAATATAATTATTATTAAAATAATTATATTAACAAACCAAAATGATTTTAACTCAAATTTTTCTAAAACTCATAAGAATAATTATTTGCTGAAAATAATTATTTACGATTTATTACGTCGTAAAACATTTTTAAATCGTTTAAAGATTTCGTTTCAATTCCAAACGTTTAAAAATAAACATTTGATCCGGTTAAAACGTTTTGATTATTTTGATTTATTTAAAATAATCAAAAATATATTTTTCATAGTTTCTATAAGTCTTTTGATTTTATTTTTATAAAATCATTTCTAAATAACTTTATTTATCAAATAAAGTTAGAGTTTTAAGTTAAAGACATTTTATAGAAAATTCACTTACATAAAATGTTTCCATTTGTATAAAATCCAATTGTTTTATACTTTTTGTCAATTGTTCAAAAATTTGATATTCTATCATTTTTGAACATAAAATATATCTATATATATTTTATCCATTTTATTTCTTTTATAAAATCTAAACAAGACTTTTAAGTCTTTTGTTTTTAGAATTTATATTTTTATAAAATGTGATCATTTTATATAACAACTCTTATGGTGAAATTTGTATAGTTTAAATATCCAAGAAATTTTATAAAATTTCTAAACTTTGTTATTAAACTATAAAAATTCATTTAAATGTCTAAATGTTATCATTTTATGTTCAAGAATTTAGCTAACAATTCTAAGGTCCATATTAGTCCAAAAGTGTCACTAATATCAATTTAGTCCATGATAATTTGTATTTAGTATATATTACTTATAAATAAGATGATTAACCACTAAAATTACAATTAATAATTCTAGTAGGTTATAACATACTAACACATGTTAATAGCAATACTTAACCATTTTATAACATTTTTGCATATGATAATAACTCAAATGAAACATGCAACATGTATTAATCATCATCAAATCATCAAATAATCAAATAATCAAATCAAACCCATTTAACTAGTGATTTAACTATAGGTTTTAATAGATTAAAAACATCACTTAACCCATTTTCAAACCTTACAATCTTAGGGTTTAGGAAACACAAAGAAAAAGATTAGAAAATATAGTTAGATGTTTTGATCGGTTTGAAAGCTCGGGTTTTAACGGTTAGTTGTCAAGACTCGGGGGATCGTTTGGGAACGTTAATAACGTATAAAAACATAATCGATAACGAACAAAAAGACTCACAACGGTGAGAAGTTTAAAACCGAAATAAAATGAGAAAGGTGATAGCTCGGTTCGGTGGTGCTCGGTGGTCCACAGTAGCGGCAACCGGCAGGATCTCGATGGCACACGGCAGCGGTACAGTAACACACAGCAGCAGCCTCGGCTGCTCACGGCAGTAGGGTGGGGCGGCTGTTGGCGGCAGCGACAGCCAGGCGAAGGTGATAGGTTGCTGGTCGAGCAGAGAAGAAAGGAGAGGGTGGAAGGTGGTGATGGCGGTGATCGATGGTGGTGGTGGATGCTGTGGTTCTCGACAGAAAAGAGAAGGAGAGGGATAAAGGTGGCGGCGGTCTAAGGTGGTGGTGGTTGTAGGGTTGCTGAGAGGGAGAAAGAAGGAGGAAGAAGGTGGTGACTGTCGGCACCACAGCAGTGGCGGACAGCAGTAGCAGCCGGCGGCAGCAGCTGCACGTCGGTGGTGGTCTGTCTCCGGTCAGCAGCAGCCCAGCAATAGCCGCAGTCCAGTGGTGGTGGCTGGTGTGTTGTTCTCGATAGAAATGGGAAGGAGAGGGGGGTGGACGGTTTATGGTGGTGGTTTACGGCTGCAGCAGCAGCGCCACAGTTGGAGCTCCGGCAGCAGCATCAGTCCAGCGGGTGGTGGCAGCCGGGCATGGTGGTGGCAGCAGTTAACGTCGGTGGTGTTTGATGGTGGTAGGTCCGATCAAAAGGAAAGAGAGAGGAGTGTTTGAGCTTGATTCTTCTTTAACACAAAAGAAAAAAAAGAATGATTGTGGGTGTTGGGTTCTACACGCAGGGAAAGAAAGAAGGAGGAAGAGTGTGTTGGTGGTGAAGGTGAGTTGGTAGGTGGGATGAGTGGTGAAGAGGAGGGTGATGTGGAGAGTTTGTCTTCACAACTTTTAATAGAAATCTCCTACTTACATTTTGTTTTATAAAAATGGTGACTAGCACATTATCCCCATAAGTGTAGGTGATTATTTTTATAAAACTTGCCATGTTTTATTTAATAGATTATGCATTGTAGGAGTTTTATAAAATATATAAAGGATTGGTGATAAAAAAAATCATTCCTTTTATAAGTCATGAAAGTATAAAGATTATAAAGGTGGTGACAAATTTTATAAAAATTAAAGATGTTAAACCCTTTAATAAAATTTAATACGAAGTTGATGGGCTTAAATTATAAAAATTAATCCATTGAGATTGGGATTTACATTGGGCCTAAACTTTTGAAGGAAAAAAAATATGTCTTGGCCGATTTTGTCGGTTATGGGTCGTACGGGTCCAAACGGGGCACCGGTTCGAGGCCCGGCCCCATTGTGTATCGGTTGGATTCACGGATCGTCACGATCACTCGGTGTATCAAGATTATGCATCGGGTTAAGGTTTCGGGCTCGGTTTCATTGTTTTAGGCTTATTGGGCCTATTGGGCCAAGTCGGGCCCAATTGGTTAACGTTGTGGTTTGGCTTAAGTCTTGACAACTATTTCAGTTTGTGATGTTTTTATTTCGTAAAAACAATAGTTCGAGTCGGTTATAACAGTTTTTCAAAAATCGGATATAGTTTCAGTTTTGCACACGGGTTACGGTTAACGTTTTTAGTTTGTCAGTTCGTAACAGTTTTAAGCTCGACCGTTCATATTGTTTAAAACCGAATAGTTTCAGACGATTGATCGCTTCTCAGTTTGACGTGTCGATTATACAAGTGTACGACACCAGTTCCGGATAAAATATAAAAATTCATTTTATATTTATTTTCTTGTTATTGAGATTCCATAATTAATACATGAAATCTCTATGCATTTTACGGGTATACGCTTCAAGTACAAACGCGGGATTAGGTTTACGTCATCAGTTAACAGTTAGGTACAATAATTAACAGTTTAAACAGTAATCAGATCAGTTAAAGCACATTAATACTTAATTAAAAAGTCAACGTAAAAGGGTTTGACCTAGGGTTTTTGGACGAGGTGTCACAAGGTGGAGGACCGATTCGGTTGTTACGGCCACCACCCCGGCGGTTGTAGCCACGGCCCCCTCCACCGCCACGATTTTGGCCATGGTTTTGGTTGGGGTAATTTTTATAGTTGGGGTAAATTGGTCCAGGGGGTCGATATAGAGTTAGAGTAGGTGTATGGGCCTGATTCGATGTAGGAGGTTAGGTGTGGGGTTGGTTGGCGGTTCGGTTAGAGGGTGTGGTCATTAAGACCTGTTGATTGGTGGACATATTTGGAGGGGTTCTACCGGCGATACGCTGAAGTTCCAACTGAAGCATGTTTCTTGCTTCATCCCAAGTAGGGGAATTTTGGTTTATGATAATAGCCACTGTATCATATTCAGATGGGAGACCTCAAACAAGTTGTAATACCTTCCGGTTCTCATCAACTGAGCGACCAACATCGTTCAGTTGTTTAGCAAGGTCATGGATCTTTTGAAAATAAGCGTCCATAGACGGACAAGACGCTAGAGTTAACGTTGTAAATTCCTGCTCGAGGGCAACGACTCGTGAGCCCTTATTGTTCTGAAAGATGTCCTGTAGTTTGATCCATGCCTTGCGGGCAGTGATATCATTCTCAATGATACGAACTAAAAATTCATCAGAATGTACCGTAGATCCATTGAAGGATAATAGCGTCAGTTTATGCCCAGACACGATATAACGGATTCGTGGCAACCTGTAACAACCCGAACTCTATGATTTTTAATTCCCGTTAAATTTTGTGTAAACTTAACTTGGGGTTTAATAGAAACCTATATTTGTTAAGATCTTGCATAAATAAGTGATAATGTGAGGGTTACATGTGAAACTAGTCATGTTATGTTAAAATTTGAAAAGAAGTAGAAGAGGAGGGACTAAAGTTGCATATTGGGCAATTTAAGTTAGGAAAAAGCTGGAACACAAGAGGAGATCGACATTTCTCCTCTTGTTGATCGAACCCAGCGCTCTCCACTCCCTTGGGACTGAAATCTGGCCCCTCTCCTCTTGCAACCTGCGAATTCTGTGCATGTGTGTGGATTAGGAAGAGAAATCACTGAATGCTAACATCTAATTGATCAAGTAAGTGAAACCCCTACTTAGATGCATGGGTAGGAAATCGTGAATTCTTGTGTAAATCATGAAATTGATGGGTTCTGCTTGCTATGTGCTGAAATTGTGATGCTTATACACATGTAGATGTTGTGTTAGGAGGGCTAGCCTCCCAATTTGGTGACTAACCCTTGATTTGCGAAAAACCCAATTGGGGGTCCATAGACAATGAGCTAAATTGTGTGTTAATATGTATTTCCTGTGATCATGGTGTGTTATTACATGTATGGAACTTGAATCTCACTTAATAGGGGTGAGATGGTGATTAGCAAGCATGAAAAAACAAGTTAGGATTAACAACATGTTTTATGCCTACCATGTGTTTGATGAAATGCTTGTGTGAAGACTCTTAGACTATAATTGAGTAAATTTCCATGAATTGTGGCTAGGAAATCATAGAAAGCATGTGACAATGATCCCGTGATGAAACGGGTTGTATGATAGTAAAAATCATGAAACGCTGGTACATATGCTTGAATGGTGAACTTGGTGCAGATTGAGGTCTTACATGATGATAGAATGTGAAATTGTTGATGTCACCATGATTGGGTGATATCTTGTAATTGATGCCATGGTTGCAAAATTCTTGTTATGACTATGGTCTTAATTAGTTATTAATCATATAGGCAATCAAGGCTTCGAAGGAAGTAATCAAGCTCACGCTAGTGGTAGTGGAACGTCAAGCAATCGAGGTAACGTACCCCTCGTTCGTTATACTAGTACGTAACAACAATAATTGTTTCGCTATTGGTTGTGTACCACGCAGGGGATAAAGGAATAACTCCCCGTCTTATGAGGGAACAATTGGTTTTACTCATGGAGGGGAGAAGGTGGTGGTATAGTCAACCATATTGGGTTGATTAGCCTACACGCCATAAACCTCTAGCCATCGGATAACTGATCCGAGAGTGCCCCTAGGGCTAACCGAGCCCTTGGTGGCCGGCAAGATTGACTAAATCCGAAAGTAGGATGCCCTATCCTCATTGGGGTTTTAGAGCCCATACATAGGTGACGAGAAAGGGTCGTGTGGAAATGCTCCTTAGGAGTTATTGAAACTTATGGGACATTTAAGGTTAGAGATGTAGCAAAATCTGGCTTACTGTCATTATGTCATAATATAAGGTCCAATGTTGGTTGTATTGCCATGTTGAATGATTGGGGAACCGGGTTGGCTCTTAACGGGTCAACGGGTAACGTGGGGACAAGGTAACGATGGGTACATAGTCCGTGTCTAAAAATAAGAGTTCTAACACGTTATAGAGCTCAAAATATGTATTGGTAACTTGAGAACTGGTGGGAAACGAATCTGGGTGGTCAAGCGAAAGAAGTAACCAAAACGGGGTACCAAAGTGCAGGTACCACCGTAGCTTACGGTGCCACCGTAAGCTACGGTGGCCCTGCAGCTTGGGTGCCGCCGTAGTACAGCATGCTGCCACCGTAAGCTAGCTGTGGCCACCGTAAGCTACGGTGGCCAGCGTAGCTTACGGTGGGATTGTTAACCTTTTGAGAATTTCCTTATGTTTTGAAGCTTAATTGATGCTTTAACTTATCTAGATGTTACGTACTAATGGTGTGAAGTGGCACGCAGGTAAAAGTACTATGTAGACGCGGGTCTCCTCGAGCTCAAGACGAACCGAACACTCGAATTGCCACCTCTTTTGATGATCATGGCTTAACGTAGCCAATTTTTGAAGATAATCGAACTAGTGTTAACTTGTATTTATCACTCACTGGGTTTTGTAAATGGTTTCCTATGCAAGTGTTGATGTTACAAACCGTTAAACTCGAACGAAATTTTCTGGGACCACTTTTCAAGTTAAATAATCGTTAACGAAATAGTAAAAAATAAATTGCGTCGTTACAAGTTGGTATCAGAGCCGAGGTTTGAGGGATTCGAGTGTAATTCGACTCTTGAACTCAAACCCGTGCTCGAGATAATGGCTAAGAGTTCGGTTCGAGCTTCCGCGGAGATCCGGGTACGTGTTAAATCTCTAAATAGATGTATGATTATAGTTCTAGTGTGTGTGATACGGATGGTAACTAAGGGTGCATAGTTGATGCACAACTTGGTAATTTCAGATCGTGTAAGGGATGGTGAATTGCACCGGAACCAAAGATGCGGGAGACGCATGAATAGTTTAAGATGGGTTATGTAAATTGTTATAAACCCATGACCTTATGTGTGACACCCTTGGAACTTGCCGAGGGGAGTCCATAACAACCCTGCTCTAGGCAAGGGGAATTGATATATGAACTAACTGGTTGAATTAAACTCTGTAGTGTCATGACGAACCAAGTTGGGGACGGCTTGACCGAGGAGCAGAGAAACGAGGCCCTTAACGCCCGAATTGCTGAAGAAGTCGGGAGGGCTATTGATGCCGCCCTCCCGGAATACGTGCACAAGATCCAAGAGGATCTTCTTAAGACCATGAATGAAAAATTTGATGAGCTAAAGGGGGTTCTTCTAAATCGAGGGGAGCCCGAAAAGACAAAGAAACGTTGTTCTTTTAACAAGTTCATGGCTTGCAAACCCCCTCACTATTCGGGTGAGGTGGATCCTATTGCTTGCCATCGGTGGATCACCAACGTGGAGGGTGTATTCCGCCGGACCCATTGTGAAGAAGATGATCAAGTGAGTTATGCCACGGGTTTACTTCGGGACCGGGCGAAAGATTGGTGGGATGCAAAGGCCCAAGAAAAAGGGGATGTTGCAATTAATGCACTAACGTGGCCCGAATTCAAAGAAATCTTTACTGAACATCATTGCCCGAAGGCAATGGTGAACAAACTCAAGCAGGAGTTTCTCAAATTGGAGCAAAGTGATGACCAAACGGTAGATCAAATCACTGGGATCTACCTTGATCGGGTCAGGTTTTGTACGGATGTGTTACCTACCGAAGGGGCTAGGATGTTCTTCTATAGGAACATGCTCAAGTCCACGATTAAGGACTTTGTACCACTGTCGAGTTTCACCACAGTGGAAGAAATGATTAACGCAGCGAGGGCTCGGGAACTTGATATCACCCGAAGGGAAGAAGCCCGTGAAAGGAGAGGGCCTAATGAGGCACAATCAAACCCCCCAAAGAAGCAGAAAACGGGGGAATCTCCCAAGAAGAAAGAGTTCAAGGGGGGAAATTCCAAATGCAAGATTTGTGGGAGAGGGCATCCGGGCGAGTGCCTTTTCAAGGATCGACCATGTTTAAATTGTGGCAAAAAGGGCCACCTTGTCTCCAATTGCCCCTCTGAGGTAGTTAGATGCTTCAACTGCTATCAGACGGGTCATAAGAAGCCGAACTGCCCAAAATTGATGGGAGAGGGGTCAAGGACTGGGGGAAAAACTGAAATTCCGCGGGCCACCGGAAGGGCATTCCAGCTAACGGCCGATGAGGCCAAGATTGACCCCAACGTCGTGTCAGGTACTTTTCCGATTAATTCGTTGCCTGCACGTGTATTATTTGATACGGGTGCTAATAGGTCATTTGTCTCAATTGATTTTGTTAAGCACCCTTCATTTGTGGTTGAAAAATTGCATGTACCTTTAGAAGTAGAAGTTGCTAACGATAAATCTATACTTGTTTATGATGTATGTCGGGGATGCACGATCACCATCAACGGGGAGGAATACTCCATTGACCTCATCCCCATGGCCATGAGAGAGTTCAAGGTGGTGGTAGGAATGGATTGGCTATCCCGCCACCATGCGAGAGTGATATGTGATCACAAGACAATTGAACTCACGTCACCTGAGGGGGGCAAAGTCACCATACTGGGTGACAAAAGCGGAACTCCCCTAATATGCTCAATGCACAAAGCGAGAAAGTATATAAAAAAGGGATGCCAAGCCTTTTTAGCTACGGTGACCGACACAAGAGCACAAGGACCGGTAATAGATGAGTTACCGGTAGTCCAAGAATTCAAGGATGTGTTCCCGGAAGACTTGCCGGGTATGCCTCCGGATAGAGATGTGGAATTCAGAATTGACCTACTTCCGAATGCCAAGCCGGTAGCACGGGCACCATATCGGTTAGCGCCCCCAGAGTTGCAAGAACTTAATACCCAAATCCAAGAGTTGCTGGATAAGGGGTTTATTAGGCCGAGTATCTCACCATGGGGAGCCCCGGTTCTATTTGTAAAGAAGAAAGATGGAAGTATGCGGATGTGCATCGATTACCGGGAGTTAAACAAACTCACGGTGAAAAATCGATATCCATTGCCCCGGATTGACGACCTATTCGATCAGCTACAAGGGGCTAAGTGGTTCTCCAAGATCGACTTGCGGTCGGGGTACCATCAGCTTAAAGTGAAAGAAGAGGACATCCCCAAGACGGCCTTTAGAACTCGCTATGGGCACTACGAATTCTGTGTGATGTCCTTTGGGTTGACAAATGCACCGGCGGCTTTCATGGATTTAATGAACCGTGTGTGCAAACCCATGTTAGACAAATCGGTGATAGTCTTCATTGACGACATTTTGATCTACTCTCGAAGCGAGGCCGAGCATGCCAAGCATTTACGGGAGATACTTGAGAGACTAAGAGTGGAAAAGTTGTATGCCAAGTTCTCTAAATGCGCATTTTGGCTAAGAGAAGTGCAGTTTTTGGGCCATGTAATTGGTTCCGAGGGGATTAAGGTGGATCCGGCTAAAGTTGAAGCGGTAACCTTATGGGAAGCTCCTAAGACTCCCACCGAGGTTAGGAGTTTCCTCGGGCTAGCAGGCTACTACCGGAGATTTATCCAAGATTTCTCGAAAATAGCCTTACCCTTAACGAAGCTGACTAAGAAAGAAACCAAGTTTGTATGGGGTACCGAGCAAGAGGAGGCATTTCGAAGCCTCAAACAGAAGCTAACCCAAGCCCCGGTTTTAACCTTGCCCGAGGGCAACGAAGACCTAGTGGTTTATTCAGACGCGTCGCAAGTTGGCCTCGGTTGTGTATTGATGCAACGAGGCAAGGTGATCGCGTATGCATCTCGGCAACTAAAGGTGCACGAGCAAAACTACCCTACGCATGACCTAGAGTTGGCGGCGGTAGTGTTTGCCTTGAAGATTTGGCGACATTATTTATATGGGGCCAAATGCACTATCTTCACTGATCACAAAAGCCTCAAGTACTTCTTCGACCAAAAGGACTTGAACCTGAGGCAACGAAGATGGCTTGAGACGATCAAGGACTATGACTGCGAGATTCACTATCACCCGGGCAAGGCTAATGTGGTAGCCGATGCCCTAAGCCGAAAGGGGGACTATGCGCCCATTAGAGTGAGATCTATGCAACTTGTAGTGACCTCTAACTTGATAACACGGGTCAAGGAGGCCCAAATCGAAGCAGTCAAAGAAGAAAACTGGAAAAAGGAGCGGATTGTGGGCCAAGTAAAAGATCTAGTAGATGAAGAAAGTGGAATAAAGACCCGCTTCGGGCGAGTTTGGGTTCCCAACGCAGGCGATGTGAGGAATATGTTATTAGACGAGGCCCACAAGTCTCGCTACACGGTACACCCGGGGGCAACAAAGATGTATAACGATTTAAAGGCCAATTATTGGTGGCCCGGGATGAAACGCGACATAGTCAAGTACGTCGAGAAATGCTTGACCTGTCTACAAGTCAAGGCTGAGCATCAAAGACCATACGGGAAGTTGCAACCCTTGGAAATTCCCGTGTGGAAATGGGAACATGTGACTATGGACTTGGTAACCAAGCTGCCAAGAACGGCCAGGAACCACGACGCTATTTGGGTGATTGTGGACCGGCTAACCAAAAGTGCACACTTTCTCCCTATCCGGGAGAAGTACTCATCGGAGAAATTGGCCGATATTTACATTGACGAAATTGTGTCTCGCCACGGGGTACCGGTTTCCATAGTATCGGATCGGGACACCCGGTTCACGTCGGAATTTTGGCAAGGGTTCCAGGAGGAAATGGGTTCTAGATTACACCTCAGTACAGCATATCACCCCCAAACCGACGGCCAAAGCGAGAGGACCATACAAACGTTGGAAGACATGCTGCGGGCATGTGTTATCGATTTCGGGGGGAATTGGGACCGACACTTGCCACTCGTAGAATTTGCCTACAATAATAGCTATCACTCGAGTATTGGGATGCCTCCGTTCGAGATGTTGTATGGTAGAAAGTGTAGAACACCCGTATGTTGGGGTGAAGTGGGCCAACGCGAGCTAAGTAGCCGCGAGGTGGTTCGGGAAACGTCGGCCAAGATCGACATCGTGAGGGCACGATTAAAAGCCGCTCAAGATAGACAAAAATCTTATGCGGACAAGAGAAGGAGGCCAATAGAGTTCCAAGAGGGAGACTATGTCATGTTAAAGGTCTCCCCGTGGAAAGGTGTGATTCGTTTTAGGAAGCGAGGCAAGCTAAGTCCTCGATTCATTGGACCTTTCAAAATCCTTGCACGTGTGGGCAAGGTGGCTTATCAACT
Source organism: Deinandra increscens subsp. villosa (assembly GCA_039602395.1). Taxonomy (NCBI): domain Eukaryota; kingdom Viridiplantae; phylum Streptophyta; class Magnoliopsida; order Asterales; family Asteraceae; genus Deinandra; species Deinandra increscens. Next base: position 2,236,025 of record JBCNJP010000017.1, read on the forward strand.
GGAATTGCCGGAGGAGCTAAGCGGCATTCACAATACGTTCCACGTGTCCTATTTGAGGAAGTGTCTTGCCGACGAGAGTGCCTATGTGCCACTCGATGATTTAGTCATTGATGATAAGCTTAACTATGTCGAGAGGCCTATTGCGATTCTCGACCGTAAGGTTAAGCGGCTAAGAAACAGAGAAGTGAACCAAGTGAAGGTTCAATGGGAGCATAGGAAAGGATCGGATCTAACTTGGGAGTCCGAGGAAGAGATGCAACGCTACTATCCCCACTTATTTGGTAGGTAACTGTTTCGGGGACGAAACCCCTTTAAGGGGGGTGGAGTTGTAACAACCCGAACTCTATGATTTTTAATTCCCGTTAAATTTTGTGTAAACTTAACTTGGGGTTTAATAGAAACCTATATTTGTTAAGATCTTGCATAAATAAGTGATAATGTGAGGGTTACATGTGAAACTAGTCATGTTATGTTAAAATTTGAAAAGAAGTAGAAGAGGAGGGACTAAAGTTGCATATTGGGCAATTTAAGTTAGGAAAAAGCTGGAACACAAGAGGAGATCGACATTTCTCCTCTTGTTGATCGAACCCAGCGCTCTCCACTCCCTTGGGACTGAAATCTGGCCCCTCTCCTCTTGCAACCTGCGAATTCTGTGCATGTGTGTGGATTAGGAAGAGAAATCACTGAATGCTAACATCTAATTGATCAAGTAAGTGAAACCCCTACTTAGATGCATGGGTAGGAAATCGTGAATTCTTGTGTAAATCATGAAATTGATGGGTTCTGCTTGCTATGTGCTGAAATTGTGATGCTTATACACATGTAGATGTTGTGTTAGGAGGGCTAGCCTCCCAATTTGGTGACTAACCCTTGATTTGCGAAAAACCCAATTGGGGGTCCATAGACAATGAGCTAAATTGTGTGTTAATATGTATTTCCTGTGATCATGGTGTGTTATTACATGTATGGAACTTGAATCTCACTTAATAGGGGTGAGATGGTGATTAGCAAGCATGAAAAAACAAGTTAGGATTAACAACATGTTTTATGCCTACCATGTGTTTGATGAAATGCTTGTGTGAAGACTCTTAGACTATAATTGAGTAAATTTCCATGAATTGTGGCTAGGAAATCATAGAAAGCATGTGACAATGATCCCGTGATGAAACGGGTTGTATGATAGTAAAAATCATGAAACGCTGGTACATATGCTTGAATGGTGAACTTGGTGCAGATTGAGGTCTTACATGATGATAGAATGTGAAATTGTTGATGTCACCATGATTGGGTGATATCTTGTAATTGATGCCATGGTTGCAAAATTCTTGTTATGACTATGGTCTTAATTAGTTATTAATCATATAGGCAATCAAGGCTTCGAAGGAAGTAATCAAGCTCACGCTAGTGGTAGTGGAACGTCAAGCAATCGAGGTAACGTACCCCTCGTTCGTTATACTAGTACGTAACAACAATAATTGTTTCGCTATTGGTTGTGTACCACGCAGGGGATAAAGGAATAACTCCCCGTCTTATGAGGGAACAATTGGTTTTACTCATGGAGGGGAGAAGGTGGTGGTATAGTCAACCATATTGGGTTGATTAGCCTACACGCCATAAACCTCTAGCCATCGGATAACTGATCCGAGAGTGCCCCTAGGGCTAACCGAGCCCTTGGTGGCCGGCAAGATTGACTAAATCCGAAAGTAGGATGCCCTATCCTCATTGGGGTTTTAGAGCCCATACATAGGTGACGAGAAAGGGTCGTGTGGAAATGCTCCTTAGGAGTTATTGAAACTTATGGGACATTTAAGGTTAGAGATGTAGCAAAATCTGGCTTACTGTCATTATGTCATAATATAAGGTCCAATGTTGGTTGTATTGCCATGTTGAATGATTGGGGAACCGGGTTGGCTCTTAACGGGTCAACGGGTAACGTGGGGACAAGGTAACGATGGGTACATAGTCCGTGTCTAAAAATAAGAGTTCTAACACGTTATAGAGCTCAAAATATGTATTGGTAACTTGAGAACTGGTGGGAAACGAATCTGGGTGGTCAAGCGAAAGAAGTAACCAAAACGGGGTACCAAAGTGCAGGTACCACCGTAGCTTACGGTGCCACCGTAAGCTACGGTGGCCCTGCAGCTTGGGTGCCGCCGTAGTACAGCATGCTGCCACCGTAAGCTAGCTGTGGCCACCGTAAGCTACGGTGGCCAGCGTAGCTTACGGTGGGATTGTTAACCTTTTGAGAATTTCCTTATGTTTTGAAGCTTAATTGATGCTTTAACTTATCTAGATGTTACGTACTAATGGTGTGAAGTGGCACGCAGGTAAAAGTACTATGTAGACGCGGGTCTCCTCGAGCTCAAGACGAACCGAACACTCGAATTGCCACCTCTTTTGATGATCATGGCTTAACGTAGCCAATTTTTGAAGATAATCGAACTAGTGTTAACTTGTATTTATCACTCACTGGGTTTTGTAAATGGTTTCCTATGCAAGTGTTGATGTTACAAACCGTTAAACTCGAACGAAATTTTCTGGGACCACTTTTCAAGTTAAATAATCGTTAACGAAATAGTAAAAAATAAATTGCGTCGTTACACAACCGGAGGTTCGACGTCAGCGATGTGATCAGCAACCTTGTATGATTTAACCTGCAGTTGAAACATCTTTACCCACATAGAGTAGGTAACCTTAGTGCCATCCAGAACACGGACTTTGAGATGAATGTTGGTGAGAGCGTAACAGTTCGTGAGTTTGTTCTTGGCCTCTTCAAGAAGCACTGCAGCGGTGGCTTCAGCCATATATTCGACGTCGGAGGTGGCAGACGGCGGAGGAGAGTGCGCACGGGAGGAGGGCGACGAAGGCAAGTCGCCGGAGGTAGCCAGACCGTAGTCGGCGGCATCGCGGATGGGAGGGAAGGGACGAAAAATTAGGGATTTAGGTATTAGGCTGTGATACGATATTGATTGTGAATATTATGTATATTGATCATCAAAATAAGGAGATACATGTCCCTATATATAACTATACAATTTACACAAAGGACCCTGAACAATACATAAAATAACATACTATAATACATACTAATAATTTCTTCTTCGATCATCATTAGAGGCTTTGTTCCTTAGACCCATTTTAAGGGTTTGTTAAGATTCGTAATCACTCACACACTCAATAAACTAACAAACATTGCAACAAAATAATACTTGAGAAGGAACACACAAGATTTACATGGTTTAGTCAGTGTGACCTATATCCATGGGCTGTAATCAGGGGCGCTGCTTCAAGAAAAGTTCCGCGCGGGTCGAAAGTCAATGGTCGGGACGACTTGGTATATAAATTTTTTTGATTAAAAATTGGACCGGGCCGAGTTAAGTATATAAAAAAAATTGGACCGAATATTTATAAATCGTTACTTCTTAGCGAAAAAACGGGACGAGCCCAGGCCCAGCCGGACCCAAAAGAACCTTCGCCCCTGGCTGTAATCATGGTAATATTTTCATTGTTAACTGTCTCACTTATAACTACAAGTACAAGGAGAAATATAAATAGATACTAGATTAGGGTTACATGCATAGACAATCGGGCTAAAACATGAACCCAAGCCAATGGATCCAATCAAGGCTCCACAAACTCAATATTTTCCCACTTGGAGGCATGATCACCTTCAATTGTCATCCAGTGTGAACAATTATACATCTGGTATTCTTCCTTTTCGTCTTAGTTGCAAAGGTCTTCTAATTAGTTAACATGATGGCCCGTTGAAGCTCCTCCGAGCTCCAACACATCATTCAAGCAAGAATTTTCCATGACTCGTCCTTGATCCCTCACGGATCCTACTGAGACAAATTGTCTGATCTTAAGATCCCATGAGAACAAACAACACTCTCCATATTAATTATTAAGCATGTAATCCACTAGAGACACTTGGAACATTGGTTCTCTTAACATACTGTCGTCTAGTAACTCTGACGGAAACATAGCCCGTGCTCTCACTGCCACAAAAACCCCTCACTGGTAACTTTGAACATTTCCTTCAAATTCAACCTGAATTTCACATGTGGCTCTAGGTTTATCTCCTGTAAAACAAACATTCTTCCGCCCACTAGACTCTGTGAACTAGACTTTGGTCTTCTTCTGTACTCAGATTGTCTCTCCCCTGGACGGTAAACTGACCATGTAAAGCGAACCTATCTTTATTCCTTGAGTCATGACTAGATTTCCCTTAACAAATTTCCACTACCATTCCCGAATTTAACTTCATGTCCATGTTTATCTAACTAGCCAACAGAAATCAACTGTTTCTTTAAACTTTGAATCACTAAGTCATCCTTCAAAACCGATGAACCAACTGAAGTCTTCAAATCCTAATCACCTATGCCTGTAACATCCAGAACGTCATTGTTCACTAGTCTTACCTTCCCAAAATCACCTTTCATTCAGATTCTACAACGCTTCACTGTTGTGGGTAACTTGAAATGAAACATCAAAAAATATGACCCAGGAATTAACACTACTCTCAGCGCTACTTATCAACGCATCATCTTAAACAAAGTCTTTTGTAGAGTTAACTTGTTCGTTTTCATTTAGACACTGATTACTGAAGTGCCTCACATGTTTGCAATTCCAGGCCTAGACTGATCCCTTCTGTTCCAGCTCCTACTACCTCTGTTATTCTTCCTACCACTGACAACATTCATTAGTTCACTCAATGATTCACCAGAACTTTTCATTTTGTCTTTGCCCATAATAAGATCGTCAATCCCCTCAAAATTAAACCCTTTAGATCATGCTAAACTAGTAACCAGTGTAACAGTTCCGGACCAAATGCTAGGTAATGATGATAACAGTAGCAAATCTTGAACTTCATCGTCGAATTTGATATCCATTGACACAAATCTGGACTAAATAGAATTGAATTTATATTGTTGATGTGACTTGTGACTGAACTACCTGCTATAATTCTTGTATTCACCACCTCCCGAATTAGAAAAACTTTGTTAGTTATCAAAGGCTTCTCATACATGTTGGACAACACATCCATGATACCCTTTGATGTGTTTTCCTTCAAAATTTAATGCAACATTCTTTGACAACGATTACCTAATGATAGCCTTAGCTTTCTTATCTAACTTCTCCCACTCAGCTAGCGTAATCTTCTCTAGTCTTCTACCCAAGACCGTGTCCAAACCCTTATGAACCAACAAATCCTCTATTTGCATTTTCTGCCAACCAAAATCATTTCCATCAAACTTCTCAATTTGAAGTTTCCTACTCTAAGCCTTTTTCTCAAACTATACAATGTTTGCTAATGAAGTCAAGACTGAAAATAATGCCAAACACAACTATGACCAGTTGTCTAGACTTGAGTATTGTTCTATTGCATGTTACCATTTTTAAGGACTTAAAAATAGCAAACAAATGAGTTTAACAATGCACCTAGAAAACCTTACTTTAGATATCGCTAACTGTATCAAGGAATTATTCGATAAAAATGACGATCCCGCTTCCCGAATCCAGCTGATTGTTCTTACACCTTTTGTCCGAATCTATCTTATTCTGGAATCTGATCAAACAGTGAACCAAAGGTGGCGGTCCTGCGTAGCCCTAAAACCGTATGTAAACGAGCCAGCTCTTGATACCAAATGTTAGGATTTTTAATCAATCACACACACTCAATAAACTAACAATCACTGCAGCAAATAATAAACAAGAATAAGCACGCGAGATTTACGTGATTCGGTTAGTACGACTACATCTATGGGCTGCAACCAGGGTATTACTTTTATTGCAAACTTTAGACTAGGGTTACACAAACGAATGGGCTAAAATACGAGCCCGATCAAAACTCCACAACCCAATAGGGTTATGCATGCCATCCCTAATATATCGTGCTGACGTGCTAGCAGGAGCGATACGCCGATACTCCCCAACCCGATTGGCTAACCTGTTTTTAATTTGTTTAAGAAAAATCATATATTTTTTTTGAAAAAGTTGAAAAAAAAGAAAAGAAAACAACGCATATGGTTACGTTTAATTAATATATGTATCCTAGATATCAACATGGGTGGGCTGAAAGTGGTTTTATAAGGTCGCTAATTGCATGCAAAAATGAAAAACCCTTGCAGCTTGTGCCTTGTGAAAAGTGGCCTTCCATTTGCTTTGCAAAAGGTCAATGGGATTGTGCGGAAAAGCACTCCATATATATCCTCTATTAATGACCCATAAAGTATCACTTTTACTTTTTGATACAAGACAATCAAATTAACCACCTTACTATATATATGAACTCTTTCGTCACGTTTGATAGAAGGAGACGTATATCTTCTAGATTGTTTGCATGGCATATGATGTATAGATAAATAGATAATAGGGCATTATACACACCATTAATGACAATTTAGTCTCTTATTGTTTTCAAATGACTGTTTGAGGTTACATCGAATGACGGTTTGAGGTTAGGGTTGGTTTCATGTAGGGTTGTAAACGAGCCGAGTCGAGCCGAGTCAGGGTAAGCTCGGGCTCGGCTCGTTTGGAAACCGAACCGAGCCGAGCCGAGCCAGCTCGTTTATTTTAATGAGCTAAAATATTGAGCTCAAGCTCGGCTCGTTAAAAGTCGAGCCGAGCCGAGCCGGCTCGTCGATCCAGCTAGTTTATTTTTTAAGATTTATATTATTTACACATATTGATATATAACATGACTAAAACATAATTTTTGACATACTCGTAATAAAAATTTTAAAATTCGATGTTTATTTATTTATTTTCTAATAAAAACAAATATTTATTACTAAAAAGTATCATATCAGTTTTATATCTTATTTTAATTTAATATTTTATTAAGTAAAATACTATAAAAAACTTAGTAATTAACTTAAAAATTATATTATAAATAATAAACTCATAATTTTCGGTTATATATATGTATATATAATAAAAAATTGAGCTTAAATTTAGCGAGCCAAGCGAGCGAGCCAACGAACTAACTAACGAGCCACGAGCTACGAGTTTTTTGAACAACCCTAGTTTCATGGCCGCTTCTTTTAAACGGGTCTTGTTGAATGATCGTTTGATGGTTTGAGCTTGCGTCATAGCCCGACCCCTCCTACCTTTCAACGGCAGTTTAAGGTTCTCGTTAACAGATATTTGAAGTTTTCGTCGAATATGACTGCTTTAACCTAAGAGCGGCATATTTGAGTTTGGGTAGGCGTAGAATTAATAGACCAGGTCCTTTTTTTAACGTTTAAATAGCACGTTCCCGATTGAAGAATGCTTGTAAATGAGCACGAAATCATATGGTGAAAAAATGAAAATGTTCCAAATTTCAATTTACTTAATTCCAACAATATTTTGCTATTCATATAATGTTATTGGAAATTTTGACTTGCAAATTACTTCTTTTAAAAGGCGGTATTTTATATAAAAAATAGCCAAAAAATAGAAATGAACAAGAACAATTACATGTATAACAAAACAATGTCTTCAAAAGTTGTATTTTCCTTGTATTATTAGAGGACGAAAGAGAATTTTATTCCGGTTTTTCCAAATCACCCACCAAGTAAATAATATAATAGCTTCGATAACTCCTTTCTTCGGGTAAAATATAATAGCTTCGATAACTTCTTTCTTCTTGGCTTGCAAATTAGACTCATCCAACCACTGCAAATAATCATTTGGGTGCAGTTTGTTTTCTAAGAAGTAAAATGTCTGTTGTTTGTGGACCACTTTTGCAGACATCTGTAGAAGAAGATGTGGACTAAACTTCTACGGTCTGTAAGAAAAAGACTGTTTGTTTTCCTGAATTGAATGGGCGACGAGATGGAGGACGGCCACAGGTGAAAAGGGCGATGGGATGCAGGACGACCGCCAGTGGAGAGCGTCGGCCGGTGGAGGACGACCGCCAGTGGAAGGGGGCGACGGTTTGAAGATGTTAGAAGTGGTTGGGCGACATTAGCACCAAGAAGAGTCCGCGTAAACATTTTTTTATGAAACTTCTTCGAAAAAACAAACAGTTTGCAGACCTAAATATATGCGCATAGTTTGCATGGCGCAAACATAAGAAGACAAACAAAGCTTTTTGAGAAAAACAAACACCACGTTTGTTTCTTTAAAACAATAGCGTATAGGTTTAACCATCACTCAACCTAGTCCCAAAATCTCAAAGTTACCGCACACTCCCCCAAAACATGATCAATAGTCTCTTATGATTTGAACACAAAGAGCATAGACTTTTAAATACTTATGCCACACATATATATTTCGTTGTAAAACTAATATAACGTTGGTTTTTCTAATATTAGAGTATTTGTAGAAATCTCACTTGAAAACAGTGGCGTACCTAGGTAGTTGGGTATGGGTTCGCCCGACACCCATGAATTTTTTTCGCGGTGTGTTAATTTTCCGATTTTTTACGAACCGAACCCCAAGAAATTTTATGACCGAACCCCATAGAATTTTTACACCGACCCACAACTTAAAAAAAATAAGTTTTTTTAATCACTAATAATTAATAATAATAAACTAAAAAATCTATAAAAAAGCTAGAAAAAAAGCCCAAATCATTATTAACACAAACCCAACCAGGTTCAAGCCCAAAAAAACTTTGAGAAAGCCCAACTAGGTTCAAGCCGCCACTGACCAGAATCAAGCCACCAGTGACCGGAAATCCGGAATTTGCGATCGACGCTTCGTGATTTCGCCGGAATCAAGCCTCGTCAGTCGCCAGAATCAAGTTACTCGGTTAGCCACAAGCCACCGACCCGACCCGACCCGACCCGAACCGAATCGGTCTAAAAAATTATTTGCATATAGGGTGGACGATAAAAAAACAAAAAAAAATTGTATATAGGGTGGACGATCAAAAAAATTTATACGCCGAAAATTTCCGAACCCCATAAAAAAAAATTCTGGGTTCGCCACTGCTTGAAAAGTTTATTTTAATTCAAAATTTGCCTTATTGTTGTTGTTAATCAAGTCATTTATCAAAAACAAAATTAAGGAGAAAATGAATCTTAAATAATTGAATGTAGACTTTTTTTTCCAAAAGGAAACGACAAATGTGTCGATCATGCATGAAGCCTATAAAGGGTAACTAGATATACTTTCTTTGAAACCTATAAATAGCAATATTCAACTTGCTTGTATTATTACCCTTTGTTTACTATTTTATCCAAATTTAATAAAAATAATTTTAAATTTGGTCTTGAATTTCAAATTATTATCACTATACAGTATGTAACATTTTATAACTGATTGTACATCTATTACTATATATAATATTTTATAACTGTTTGTACATCTATTGATGCATAATTTAAATATTACTGTGGTGGTTGGTACAAGTATGTAATGCTAATTGTTGTTGTACCTTATATACATTGGTAAGTTTAGTAGATTAGAATTATACTCCATACATTTATATCTCTAAAAAATGTGTGTCGTGTTTCACGTGATTTAAAAAAAAGGAAAATGAAATGTATTTGTGTGTCATCTTTTTATAACATGTATTTTTGCGTGTCATGGTTTAGTTTTTTTAATATAATTATTAATTTTCATCTCAAATGACAATTATTTTTATAATACAAGATTAAATATTATATATAGCAAACATTACAAAGTTAACATGGGTTTGCAAATATATCTAGTATGCTACCAATAACTTATAATAATAAATCTAAAACAATATTATTTTTCTTAGCATTCTTACAACATTTATGTCTCTTCCATAAGCATTCTTAGTATCAGCCCTTCCAGCTTTAGCTATAGGAGTGGAAATATCATTAATCCACTTTAATTTTGGACTCTCAACCAGGGCCGGTCTTGAAAATTTAAGAGCCCCTGTTCAAACTAAAAAAATGGGCCCCATTCGAAAATAAAACTGTAAATAGAAAAGGTTCTTAAGTAAGACAAAAATAAGTTATAACGATAAACATAAGATAATTATGGTTTTAAAATGACATTCTAAGTATTTACCGGCAAATCTTGCAGATCTCTTAGCATTTTTTTAGCAAATTGATTGATCAAGTCTTCATAGTTTATAATATATATATAATTTTTTTTTGAAGACATGGGCCCCCGAAAATGATGGGTCATGTTCCTCCGCACCTCCCGCACATGCTCAGGACCCCCACTGCTCTCGACGAGTTGTTTTCCTCTGAGTATACATTATTATCAGCTCCTAAAAGTTCCTGTTAAATCCACCAGTTATCACAGAGAAATTATCATAATTCAAGTCAGTTACATAACTTTACATCATTATGCAAACAATCTGTTATGACCATACTAGTAGGCCCATCCTAACAAGCCTAGTCAAGAAGCCCAACAAATTGGATGGATCCATGAGAGAAAGAAAAGAACAATGGTGGCATATAAGTGGGCGAGATTGGGATGATAGGGTTATGAATATTGTTAAGATCAATTGTGGTTTCTTCTTCCCATCCATATCTCTATAATTCAAGTTTTCTCATCCTCTTCTAAATTACTTGTTCTTTGAATTCTCAATTGCAATCAGTTCCATTAAATCAATAGCATAGTCTATTACAGTTTGTTTTGATATATTCTCTTAGTTGCAACTTCCATTGTGGTGTAGTGGTAAGAAGCCTATGTTCTCTACTGGAGACACAGGTTCGATTCTTACGGACAACACTTTGGAAGGGGCATTGGCGATGAGGGGAGACTTGGGGCTGTAAGGTCACAAGTTCGATCCCTGAGCTCCCAGGTTTTACCACCCGGCCGCTCGCGGAGGTGGATTTTTCCTGGAATGAGCTCAACTGGTGTAAATAGTCCCCGGGTTTTCCGGGGCATTCGTTGGCCGTTCAAAAAAAATATTCTCTTAGTTGTGAGTTTATTAAATCACTTCACAATCATAAATCAAACCTAATTAATGCGATGCATAATTTTTTGGGGTCAACTAAAAATCACCTTAAGCATACACAATCTCCTAACTTGCTTTACAGACTAAATTACATCGTTATTTTAAAATATCCTTAATCATACCGAGATGCATTAGCACTGCTTAGCCACCGGACTTCCGCCACTCGAACTCAAACCGAGATGCATTAGCACTGCTGAGCCACCAGACTTTTTGGTAAGTAATGTTTTTGTCATTCATGTCTATATAGAAAAATTGTTTAAAGTTCCGCACTTGAACATTTGTAGGAAGTAAAAAATGTCATTCTCATTTTGATCCTTGCAATTTGTAGATCGTTCTCTTAGTTGAAGAAGATGAGGAAAACGTTTGCAAACTACATTTTGACCCATGTAAAATGTGAACAGCCTTTTTCTATATGGAGAATCGCTATATTTTTCTGCTCATCTACCTAAAAACTTTGTCTAATGTGTAAGAATATGGAATAGTGAAATAACTTCCTTGATATTATTCATAATCTAGGTTACATTATATAGAGAATGTAAATAAACCCTAGATACTTAATGGGCCCGTGGGCTAATAATTAACCCTAATATCTAATACTCTAATATAATGGATTGCCTAAATTGAAATTTTCATTTGTGAATGGGAGTTTTTACTTACAGAATAGTCCAAACCAAAAAAAAAAAAAGAAAAGAAAAAAAAAACCCACATGCCAAGTCACATGTATTTCATTAACAATATAACTATTAACTTATTAAAACAAAATCTGAGCTTTATGCTAATATAAAAGCAATGGTATCATTTCAATTAAGGCATATGAATGGTAAATTAACAAATAAATGAAGACGTACAAATTTATAACCAACCAGGGGCGGATCTATCTAGGACTTAGTGGAATTCTACGCATCCACTCAAATTGTAAAATTTATAAGTAATCTTGAACCAAATGATTAAGACATCCAATGTTTTTTCTCTAAGGCACCCAAGACACCTAAAATTTATGAAAATAACTTCTTTTAGCTGTTTTTTACACTTAAGATTTGTGAAAATCGATTCTTTTCAGCTGTTTTTGACACCCAAATTTATCAAATTCTTAAATAAAAATAACTCATTGTAATACTGTTTTTTTTTTTAATTTTATTTTTTACTGATTTTTTTTGCACTCACTGAACAAATTTTCTGGATCCGCAACTGCAACCAACTATGTGCCCTAGTCACCCCTTAATATTCCAATCAGGGAAGCTTTCAACAGGATCCGTAATACTCCATACCATGGTGATTTTAGTGTTATCGGGCCACTTTAATTAACTTTGGTGTTCTTATTGCATGCATTAAGACCCGAGGGCTGGTGGCGGCAGCCCTTGGTGGGGTCCAAGAAGCAAAACACCTAGTCGCGATCAATTTGGCCGATCAACGTGATTTTTTCTAGCAAGTTAGTTATACACTGGAAGTTGTTTCATATATGCTTAACTGTAGTAAACTTGTATGAAAACGAACTTCGAAAGTAACCGCAAATTGGTAGCAAATTGAGATTGATCGATAGTAATGTTAAGAACCATAACAACTTAGTCTTTTGACAACAAATTATATTTCAGTAGCAACTCATCAATATCATTAACTAGATTTTCAACCCCTCCATTTTAGCGGATATAACGAGGGTACATAAACATTTACATTTCTATACCGCTACAGTATTCATTTTAGTATAAGATTAAACTAGTAAGTTAACATTCTCGTGTTCTGAAAGATGCATAAATAAGTATATGTAAAGATAAATGTATGAAGTTATATCAGCTCGGTTATAAATTTTATCAGTTTTGTTAAACCGTTTGCTTTTCTTAAACATTCTTCTTAAATGCATATGTTTCTTAATTAAACGTTGTTTTTTTAATGTTTATATTTGAACATATAATTTTTAAAACATACAAAACAAATATAGATGGTTGATGATAGGGATCGATTCGAGATGGTCAATCTTTCAAAAGTGACGCGTTAAGTGGGTTGGACTCCAACAACAATTAGAGATAAGAGAGACAAGTTTAATCCAATTTCATTCAGCTCTTTCATGAATTTACGATTACATATTTAAAGGGAAAGAAAATAACGGACTTAAAGAACATGGACGGATCATGCAAAATAAAATTGTAATATGTAAATATAGGAAATGAAGGTAAATATGCAGCAAGTGGGAGGGATGGGAAATCGTGGCTTTGGAGACTAATTCAAGTTGACGAGGATTGATACTCGGGACGGGTCGGGTCAGAGTCGGACAAATCAAGACACAAAAAATACACATTAATTTGTTCAACTTTGTTGTAAAGAGACGGAACTTAACAAATCCCCGTATGTTACTATAACAGGAACCTGTTTGTCAGTAGGTACGAGCCTGGACCGGTCCAGACTAGTATCGTTTGATGGTACTTACCAAGAGCCGGTCTTGGTAGCTTGATGATGATGGTTGGACGATTCCATAGGCTTCTGATTTTGACGAACCTGACTCCTAAGAACAAAAAACATTGTTAGACTCACACAGAGGGGGCCTTCTACGATCAACCTCTGACGTGAGAATTAGTAGTATTGTGCTTCTTGACTAGTAAGTACTAGGCTCATAAGCATAATTATAGTGAGAGAAAGTATTTAAAGATGAGAGTAGAGCATTCACGATTCGTCATCCTCAATCCTATCATTTATACTTTTATCGTTACTTTTTCTTTCTTTTTCACGCACAACCACAATTAAATAATATTTTGTTAATACTCTTATCATTACATTTTCTCTTTTTTTCACTCACATCAAACATCAAATTTTATGGAGTGAACAGTTTTTTCATCAAATATAGGAGTGAAAATATTTCTATCCTCTACTCACAAACAACTAACAACCAAACCCCAAAATTTAAGGTTTTCACTCACATAATTTTAAGGGCTTTACTGTGAATGCTCTTAGAAGATGTCGTTTACTATGGGACTGGATTCTCGTTTTTAGCAAAGGTTGGATAGATTTGTGGGTTGAGGCTCATCCTTTTCGAGGGCGTATCCATCCTGACTTATTCATAGGTGTCTCCAGTTGAGCCATTTATTGCCATTTTGGTGCAATAAGTTGAATATTGTAGCTCTGATGATTATTGTTTGATGGTAAGTCGTCAGGTGCCTCTTTCGAAGGAGACGACGGTGCGTCCCTTTTCAGAGTTTAAACTCTGACTTTTCCATTTCTAGGCACGTTTGTGTCTTGCGCGATGGGTCTGACACCTGCATGCCATTTCCTTTTTGGTAATGAAACCATACTTCCATGCCTTTTGTTGTGACCCACTTTGGTCCGAGCGTCCAGGCTCGTAAGTCGTAGTCAATCTGTCTTCGCTAGTAAGTCTAGGCTAGTCGTATACTGACATTGCCGAATATTTTTATTTCATTCAAAACCCAAAAACCTCAACAATCAACAAACATTTAATATTTGTGAATGTATACAACATGTATAGATATCTATATGAGTCGTATAGCTAACTCTATGGGTCGTATAGATATCTATATGTGTTGTATATATGTGATACAGATAAAATTTCTGTCACATTGTAACATTGAATTCACAATATATATTTCGAAGTGACCCGTATAAAAGTTAAAATGGTACAAATAACATTTTAAGGGTAGAAAAAGTGTTTACAAATTTTAATTTTAAACATAAAGATATGAAATTTTATGGTACCAAAAACCCTTAAACATCTCATGTTTGTTTCCTTATCAAAATAAAAAAAAAACAAATTTTAAACATCCGCGCCTCACAAAATGTGTGATTGTTGTACCACACACTACCCTAAAAGCTGAATTAACTTCCCACACCTCAATTTTGAAGTTTGAATCTTTATTACCCAAGATTCATCCATCGGCTTCTGCTAGTCTCTCAAAGGCCCTACATTACGCCCAATTTTGTGATTCACAGAGGAGGAATCAAGATATCAACAACCACCCAAATTCCCCTGTTTCTTCTCCATCATGCCATCAGGCGCTAAGAAGCGTAAAGCTGCTAAAAAGAAGAAGATTAATGTCGCATCCACAACTAACCCTCATCAAGGTCTGCTGAATTTCGTTATGTTCTTGATTTTTTTTAGTTTTATACAACGATTGGCACCTTTTTTACGCATTTTAGCACCTGGGTGTGGTCCAATTTGGTCCAATTTCTCTTAAAGATGATTAATTTATTCAAAAGGTTTAATCTTTAGTAATTATACGATAAGGTGGGTTGTGGGGTTTTGATTATCTGTATTGGGTATCCGATTTTAGTTCAATTTGTACGGAGATGTGTTGATTTTAGTACTTTTTGTTCAATTTGAAGTTTTGAACTATTTAGGGCTTTTTTGAAGTTCTATTTGTGGTGTGTGTTTGCTGGTTTCTGATAGATCTTGTGACGAATTTTTTACTCATTTTAGCACCTGGTGTGGCCCAATTTGGTCCAGTTTCTCTTAAAAATGATTAATTTGTTCAAAAGGTTTAATCTTTAGTAATTATACGATAAGGTGGGTTGTGGAGTTTTGATTATGTGTATTGGGCATCCGATTTGAGTTCAATTTGTACCGAGATGTGTTGATTTTAGTAGTTTTTGTTCAATTTGAAGTTTTGAACTTTTTAGGGCTTTTTTCGAAGTTCAATCTGTGGTGTGTGTTTGCTGGTTTCTGATAGATCTTGTGACGAATTTTTCACTCATTTTAGCACCTGGGTGTGGTCCAATTTCTCTTAAAAATGATTAATTAATTTAAAAGGTTTAATCTTTAGCAATTATACGATAAGGTGGGTTGTGGGTTTTTGATTATCTGTATTGGGTATCAGATTTGAGTTCAATTTGTACCGAGATGTGTTGATTTTAGTACTTTTTGTTCAATTTGAAGTTTTGAAATATTTAGGGCTTTTTTCGAAGTTCAATTTGTGGTGTGTGTTTGCAGGAGAGAATGATGTTGGGCAACTTAGTTCTCCAAATTCAGACTATCCATCAGTAGAGGTGTTGAAGAGAGAAGATAATTCATCTGAAAACAAATCTAAGGATGCTAATGAGGAAGAGGGGAATGTTGAGATTGAATTAAGGTCGAAATCGAAGAGTTCTCGTGGTTCGAGTTCTAGTGATAGTTCAGATGACGATTCTCGTGTTGTTGACAAGAATGTTGTGGTTCTTGAATCAGTTCCGGGTGTTGATTCTGTGCCTGAAAAGATTTCCCCAGTTCTTGATCCGGTTAAGCCTGTGGATTCGTTGTTAGAAGAAGTGTCACGAGTGTTTGATGGAATAAAGAATGAGACGAAAACAGCTCGTAGTTGTTGAAGAACAGAATGTGGTTGTTAGTGATGATTGCCTGACTTCAAATGTAGTTGCTGAATCCGTTGAAGAAAATGAGGTGGAGAAATTGCTTTCAGTGTATGAAAAGGATAATGTTTCATCTTCTACGCCTCCGAAAAATTTGATTTCTGAAGTTAATGGTGCAAATGAAACTGGTACAGTTGGACACTCTAATAAACAGGTATACTCCTTAAGTCCTTATTGTTTGTAAATGTTATCTTTTTGGATTTTGATCTTTGAGTGTATCACGGGTGATCCATTTACTTATAAATGAGTTTATCTCGGTTATAGTTTATGCTAGCAGGAAATTTAAAGTTTCTTGCTAAAAATAGTGGGTCTAAGTTGTTGAAATCTGCCCAAAGTGTATTTATAATGCTCATAGTCGTCAAAGGCGCTTGTTCGTCAAAACGCCTTGCAGTGAAATTTCAGCCAAATCCTGTAAATTCAACCGGAAATCTTGATTTCTGGCCAAACTGTTTTCAAAAACTCAAAGTTGGCTTGTTACCAACCTAAAACAGCCTAAACTAACACTAAACATGTCTAAAACCCTTAAAAATTGATATGTTTATTTTTATGCATCTTGCTTGTCTCGGGGCCTCGCTTTTTAAGCGCCTTGTGCCTAGGCCCAAGGCTCACTTGTTGTGCCTTTGACAACTATGATAATGCTTACAGCCTACTAAAGTGTTCTTTTAGTTATTAGATTGTTATTGTAATAACTAACTAATAATAAGTAATAACATAATTTTTCTTATCATATATAGGGCATAAACTGTTTATAAATTTGCACCTAGGAGCCCAAAGCCGACCCCGTACAAAATCTTATTGTTTTTAGAGTCTGGAAACACATAAACATGACCATTTTGTATTTTGCCCTCTATACTTTAGCACTA
>JBCNJP010000017.1:2253606-2273623 GCA_039602395.1 Deinandra increscens subsp. villosa
TAGTGTCATGAGCATTTGGACAATCATCATGCCCCGACGTAAATTTCGCCGTCGGTTGGGGTGTGACACTTAACCCTATATATATATATATATATGCCATGAATTGTGGTGTGTTGATGGATATTGGTGTAGTAATAAAGAATACCAAGTGCCTAGATTGATGTTGTCGAGAAATAGTGAACTTGGTCATGCAAATGACTAATTTGAGGTGTGATGTTTATGACCCGTTTGGGTTGAGTAGAAAACTGAGGATCTATGTGTGTAATGGTCCTCAAGTTGTTACTACGAGTGAACAAGCAGCTTGGCACATCATATGTGTGATAAGGATATAGTTAACGAGGAAACAATAGATGGAAGAAGGATACATTGAAGTTATGTGGCTGAAATGCTAGCAGGTTGAACGAGTTAGGTAAGGTGTTGTTGTTAACCGAATCGCGAATTAAATGAGAATTTTATAGATTGAGTAACTTTCTTTAGAATGCAGGTAAAAGTCAATCATATCTTAAAAAATGGGTTTCGAATACATGGAAGTGAACCAAAATGAAAGATGTAGAAAATTGGCTACGTATGGAGAAAGTTGCCTGTAGCCCTGGAAAATAGGGTCCAAGCGTATCGCCTGGGACTACTGAAGTTGTAAGCGATACGCTTGGAGCAGCTTTCCGGATTTTTCTTTTGTTTTCTTGTTTATAATTAATGCTTAACTGTGATAGATGTTATGTGCCACTAATACTAACGTGTTACTAGTGTTATTGGCAGGTAGATAATACTAAACGGGTCATGATCGAATCATGTAGCGGTGAAACCGAACACCTAGCATTTTGGGACTTTTATGTCATGTTTTGTTATTGTGAACATTTTGTAAGCATACTAAGATGAAGTTGAACGTGTTAAACACCTGGTTATGTAAATATTGTTAAATGATGGATGGAATCCTTAACCAAGGGTGAAATTTCTAACTCTGATTTTCTAAAGTCGTTTAATTTTCTGTAAACGGGATTGGGGCCTTACACGCAGCCAATATGGATCAAAATAAGGTTCTTCATCACAGCCTATGAACCATTACCATATTGCCAAGAAAGTGCATACCTGTAGATACCCATAAAATATTACAACAATTTGTAATCACATACCAAAAATAGAAAAACCCAACAGGGTATACATCAAGAATAAACGGCTTAGACGATGAGAATCTAAGCGTCATAGCTTCTAAAAGTGTCAGATAGTGAGCAAAGGACCTCAAATGTGGCATTGAACATTGTCACACACCCAAATCAGATAAACCCTAAATGGTTAACAATAACTTAAAAGCATAATCTAAAAATAGGTAAAGAAAGTTGTACAACAACAACAAAAAGGAAACCTTAAAGGGCTAACAAAACCTTAATAACATAACCCAGATAATAGGTAGAAAAAGAGGCACAACAACCCCAAAACGAAACCCTCTAAATGGCCGACATGCATAACTGGGCGGATAAGCCGACTCATTGGCGACCTTAGTTATCTGTCATCTGGTCTCACCGGCGGGCTCAGTATTTGTAATCAGGGAAGAACATAATTCATAAATAGGTATGCAAAGAGGTATAAACCCCAAAATGAAAACTCGTAAACCATCGTAGAATAAGGTAATCGGAAGAACAGCTCAATGAGCGGCACAATTATGCATCATCTCACCTTACTAGATTAATGCAACCAAGACCTTACCGGACGACATAGTTATTGGTGATCTAACCGCACCGGAGCAACGCAACTGAGCCGATGTACACGACATACGACGAAGGTAGAGTGCGCCCAAATGAGAGGACATGAGCATATTAACAGAGCCCCCCCCCCCCCCCGCGCGCGCTCTCGAAAGGTGGGAAGAAGGTGAAGCAATGGGAAAATCTGGGCCACATATCAAACTCAGTATAAAAACAAAATAGGAGCTATTCATAATCTGGTCTCATCGACGAGCTTAGTGATTCATAACCAGCTAAGAGCATAAATCATAAATGGGTTTACAAAGAGTACAACCCCCCCCCCCCCCTAAACGGAAAGACCCTTAAACCATCGTAGAATAAGGTAATCGGAATAACCGCTCTACGACGACGCAACTATGCATCATCTCACTTCACCGGAGCAACTCAACCGAAAGACCTCACTGGACGCCGTAGTGGTGATCTGACCGTACCGAAGCATCAACCAATACACAAGCCGATGTACACAACATACGATGGAGGTACCATACATACGGAGGTAGAGTACTATAGTGCACCCAAATGAGAGGGCATAGGGATATTGTAACACCCCCCCTCCGCCGCCCCCTGCCAGGTGCGGGGGAGGGTGTGGGACCGGCTGTCCGTATCAGTTTATGATGCGTAGCATCATGTATATAAATAAATAAATAAAATCCCCTCATTTAAATATGTTTTTAATTGGAAAATATTGAATTTGTTGCTTGTTCGGGCTTACAATTTAAAATTCCTTAAATTTAGTGCTTAAATGTTTAATATATAAATTCTATTGTTATTTGGTGGGTTTTTAACTTAAAATTGATAAATATATAAATTCCCCATTTTAATTAGTTTTTAATATTGTTTTATGGTGATTTATATGAATTCGGTGCTTAATGGTATTTATATATGAATTTTAGGTGGTTGGTGGATCCGTGATGAATTTAGAAGAATTCTGGAAAAAACGAGAGCGAAATCGGAGTCCGGATGTAAAAGTTATGATGGATTAAAGAAAAAAAAATAAGAAATAAATCAGATGCAGCCCAGCAGTCTAGCCCAGTGCCAGCGCAGGCCCAACAGCATCAGTCAGGCCCAGCACCAGCAGCAGCCCAGCTGCAGCCAGCAGCGAAAATTAAAAGAAAAAAACTGGAGGCCACGGGATTCGAACCCGTGACCTCCAGGTTCAGCCAGCGAATATCTTAGCCACCAGGCCAGCAGCTCATGTTGTTTTAATTCTGGTCTGAACTTCATTTTATCATCTTCCTGCGCAGGCCCAGTTTACTCAGGCCCAGCTACCTGATGCGATTTCCAGCCCTATTTTCCGCATATAAAATCATTTTTCCAGCCGTTTTTGTCAGGTGGTGAAGCCTCCATAAACCCTAAAAACACCCCATATCACTTCCATAAACCCTAAAACACATTTATGAAGATCAAGGGAGGATTGGAGGCCAAGATTGAAGCTTTTTAAACCGAAATTTGAAGATTTAAAGCTCTAACGGGTTGGGTCTTCATACAAGCTTTGGTTTTTGGTATTTTAATCTTGTTCTTCATCATGGTCAGTCACCAAGATTGCATTTTTATTGTTCCTAAACATGTTTCTTGGCTGATTGTGCGTTGTATCACTTGGATTTGATGAATTTAGGCCTAGTTTGACTTTCTAGTTTGACTTTTTGACATGATCTTGTGAAATTGCTCTTTGATTCTGATTTGGATGCCTTGGATGACTTTGTATGCATGTTTAGCTTCTGTTTATATCATGTTATGTGGGTTAATTGATGTGGATTGTAGAACTACGACCATTTATTGATTAGCTTATTGTTAATCGGTTGACTTTTTGGAGTTTATTGATTAATGCATGATCCGGAGACCTCCTACATGATAATATGATACGGATTTGGGGCTGAATTTGTATGCATCTATATGAGATTGAGTTGACCAATTCATTTCATGTACTAGGAAATAGCTACGCATTGTTTAGTGAGTTTTGGTGCTTATGACCATAAGATTCGAGCTCGCTTATTCGTGTTTAGAGTTTTCTAGGTCCTAGGCTATCCATTTCAGAATAATTGCATGTGTTAGGTACCATTTAGAGAGACATTTCTTGTGGTTTCCTTTTACGTGCGTGTTTAGTTTGCTTTGACCGAAGCGATTAAACTATTGGGCAATTTTACATAGTTTTCTATCCGAGCTTCAATTAGGATTACCTTTATGATCAGGATGTGTCTATAGTCCTATTTCATTATGGTTTTCATCATTAGTGGATAGTGATCGTGTTAATTAGTCAAACTAGGGGTCTTATTGGGTTTAGAGGATTCTTATCTAGGTGATACTTTTCTCTGATTGATTTTTCATCGTAGTTATCCGCTTTCGTTATCTTGTTTTCTGTCTGTCTTAGTTAATTACTTTAGTTTTCATAATTAGTTCTCAAAATCATTTTCATCGGTTAAATATTAGCAAAGATCCAGTATCGGGAGATTGTCATCGCGTCCACGGATTGATATCCGGTTCTTACCAATACTGTACTGCATACGACGGGTACACTGCCCTGGTGTGTAGTTTGGTCACTTGGTGATTACCATTTAAAACTT
The DNA here is from genome assembly GCA_039602395.1 of Deinandra increscens subsp. villosa. Classification (NCBI taxonomy): domain Eukaryota; kingdom Viridiplantae; phylum Streptophyta; class Magnoliopsida; order Asterales; family Asteraceae; genus Deinandra; species Deinandra increscens. The sequence goes on from JBCNJP010000017.1 coordinate 2,257,904, forward strand.
GACCCGATTTTTATATATCCAAATCCCACGCATCAAGTTTTTGGCGCCGTTGCCGGGGACGCGTCAGATTCCGAGAAATATCTGAGCTAGTAGTTTAACCACTTGTTTGCTTTATCTGTTTACCTGTTTTCTTTGCGTATTTTAGATGTTAGTTAGTTTTTCTGTTTCTGTGTTTCCTTTTCGTGTTAGTTAGACTTTTAGGTTAGTTTCTTTTCATTTTATTGTTTCGTCGTTTCTATCGCATTTTTGTCTGTTTATGCGCATACGTCGCCGCCAGAGCCGATTTTCACCGTTATCTGAGCCAGAAAGAGTTTTCCATCACCTTCGGCACGTGGAGGGCGCATTACCAGTGCCGATGGCCGCGCTTGCAGATCAGAGGCGCACGCTTGCAGATTACGCCCGTCCCAACATCGACGGGACGTTACCGAGTGTTATCCGTCCGCCGGTGGACGTGAATAACTTCCAGATCCAGCCTCAGGTCATCACTCTGATTATGGACTATGTTCAGTTTGACGGGTTACCTAATGATGACCCGATGACCCACATCGCGAACTTCCTTGAAATTTGCGACACTTTCAAACTTAAGGGGGTCCCCGCAGAGGCAATCCAGTTGCGATTATTCTCATTTTCCCTTCGCGGTGCAGCGAAGGCGTGGCTTCAGTCTCTCCCACCTGGTTCTATCACGTCATGGGCTATTTTGACACAAAAATTCATCTCAAAGTATTTCCCTCCATCGAAGGTTGCGATGTTCAGAAACAAAATCTATTCCTTCCTTCAGGACGACACAGAGAGTTTATACGAGACGTGGGAGCGATTTAGAGAGTTATTGAGAAAATGTCCATCGCATGGCATTGAGCTACACCAGCAGATACATATTTTCTACAGCGGTTTACATCCACTCACACGACTTGCGGTCGACACGTCAGCTGGTGGGACATTAAGTAGTAAAACGCCCGAGGAGGCGCAAGAGTTACTTGAGGAGCTTGCTTTAAACGATTATCAGTGGCCGAGCACGCAGAGTAAGCCGAACCAGCAGAGAGGAGTACTCCAGGTTGACCCTATTACAGCTCTATCCATGCAGGTCGAGGCGTTATCGAAGAAAATAGCCAAAATGCAGGTGATGGAGCAGCAGGTGAAGTATTGCGAGCTGTGCTCAGGACCCCACGACATTACACGTTGTCCTATCGGGGGTAGCACCGATTTCCACGAGCAGTCTGATTTCATGTCCGGCCAGGCCCGCCCACCACCCAGCAATGCGTATAATTACAATACGGGGTGGAGGCCTAACAGTTCTAATCCCGCAGGATTTCAGCCGAGACCGCCACCGAGGCAACAGGGTTTCTATGACCCAGAGGTTAGCAAAAAGACACCGACAGAGGATTCAGGTTTGAAGAATTTAACCGACATGATGTCTCAGTTTATCAAGCAGAATGAGAAAACTTCACAGCAGAATGATCAGAAGGATTTTGCGGACTGAGCAGGACATAGTTGTGGTGGCCAAAGAGTTGAGTAATTTAGCAGCTCATTTGCTTAATATGGAGAGAACCGTGGGCCAGCTTTCGAAATCAATTGTGAGAGAAAACCAGGAGGATTGCCAGGGAACACACAGTCATATCCTAAGCAATACGTGAATGCAATCTTTTACCTGAATGACAACACCACTCCAGATCCAGAATCGGCGGTCAGTGCTGAGCCAGTTGATGAGGAGAGTGATGATGAGATAGACGAGGAGATTGAGGTAGAGGTTCCTGGGCAGGTGCAATCGAGGCTAAGCCCAGCAAGTACAGCACGACCCGAGGAGCCAGTAGTGGAGAAATATGTTCCCCCACCATACATCCCTCGTATTCCATATCCAGAGAGACTTAGGGATCAGCTTAGGGAAGAGCAGCAGGAGAAACATCACCAGGCCGTCGTTCATTATATTGGAATTAAAGATCACCCACCCGACCCACCTTCAGTTATTATCAAGTCGACTAAATCATTGCAGGGCCCGCAAAAGAAGAAGTGTGGGGATGAAGCGAGTGCTAAAAAGAAGAAAAAGCCACCTGATTTAAAGAAAAAGGCTTCAAAGAGTGATAGGACGTGGTTGGCTGACGTGTACGCCATGTACCTGCGAGATCGACATAAGGGAGTTGAGCCCTTGTTTGAGGAGTGGCGCGTGCACGGGTCGGATGAGAGCATATTTGGCAGTGAGGGAGGTCACATCCATGACCCCGGTTGACTTAACCGCGGGTTCGAGTCCGGCTGACGACTCGTTAATAAATTCAGCGCTTCCGGGAGGCAACCCGATTACTTGGTTACTTTTGTTTTGCTTGTTTCATGCTTTGTTTGACTTTTTAGTAGTTTACTTTGTCTTTTAGTTAGTTTGTTTAATTTAGTTGTATGTTTATTTTTCTTTGTTCTCGTTTTATGTGTTTTGTTTCAAGTTTTGCAGGTTTTTGAGAAGCATGCCACTGTTGGAAATTGCATTGACTTATCATTTTGGTATTGCTTCGCGGAGTTTGTAGGTAACGCACAATTTGTGGACCGTCGGGTACTCAATCTCCATTCTCACGGTCCGCAAATGTGCTTTCATGATATTGTTTCTTGTTTTTGAGGATACGGACCGTCACTTCATAAATGACAATCAACGGTCCGTATCAGGGTTTATCGGGCATGTTGACTTTTGGTCAAAGCGTATCGTTCACTTCATAAATGACAAACAAATGGTCGCTTTTGGTTAATTGTTCACTTTTCAAAACGTTTAAAAATTCTCAAACTTGCCCGATGTCGAGTCCCGATCCGCTTATTGCTTTCACTTGAGTTGTGTTTATTTCTAGATTCATCATCGGACCACCAGCTACCTTGATTCACCGGTTTGTGTTGCCGAGGCAGTTCGGGCACCTGTTCGTTAAGAGCTGTCACGATTCGTTTTTAGCGTGCGGACACTGGCACACCACATGATAGGGGAGTATTTCAGTTCCCTTTCCCCTTTATTTTGTTTGTTTATTGTACATTAGGGACAATGTACGAATTAAGTGTGGGGATGGGGGTAAATTGAACTGAAATTGCTTAAAATTGTGAAAATTTTTCAAATTTTCTTATCATATCCCCCTGTTTTTAGTTGAAATTGAGATTTTTGCCCGTCTTATTGCACATGGAAGTGGGTCCGTTGATGTAATTCGTGACGTTTTGCTCGCCTGTGTATACGATGCTTGTCTCTAGTCAAAACCTTTTCTTCGAGTATCTTGAAAAAGTATTTCCAAGCAAGTGTTTTTCAAATAAAATCAATAAATGGAATGCTTTACTTAGTGAAACTATCGGATGGGGGATTGATAGCTTGCATCATATCGGTAGCCCTTTATCCATCCGTTTTCGTGAGTTATTTGAGCCTAAATTGCATTATATGTTACATTATTTACTCACTTTCGTTTGGTTGAGTGTTATGCCATCATGCGCTTTCATTTTAGAACTTGTGTTGTTTATACGTGTCGAGATCATGAACTAAAATTGGGCATAGAAATGATAGAGGCATTAGGATTACCCCTTTGATTTAGCCTTTTTCTTTGATCTTATCATTTTTCCTACCCTAAAACATCATCCCTTAGAAAACCCGTTGAGCCTTTTTCCTTCTCGTTTGATTTTCCCACTTTTTGACCCATTTAGCCTTTTGATTAGCCTTTATTTTGTTCTTAAACCCTTGTGTGAAGAATCCGGATTAGTTTAGGATTTTGTGTATATATTTTGGTTTGTTTCATCAACTCGTATTTAGCTTAAGAAAAAAAATAGTGATTAAGTGTGATTCTCCTAGTACTCAATCTCCATTCTAGGAATTCATATGAGATTGCAAAAAAAAAAAAAAAAGAAAAAAAAGAAAAAAAAATGAAAAAAATGCAGAAAATTCTAGCTCATTATTGGAGGTCATAGACCTAAGATAAAGCTGAAAAAAAATAGAGTTGTTCTTAGCTTTTGTGTTCGGGTCAAAATTACCCGATTTTAGTTTATTTTTGTAAATAGTTTGTTAGTTTAGTTCGTTTATGTTCCTAGTCCGGATTTCTAAGCACTTCGCCACTTTCACATTCCCATTCCATACCCTAAACCCTAGCCTAACATTACAACCCTTAATAAAGTCCTCTTGATTTATGTTCGGTTTTATGTTATTTGGTGGAGATGCGATTTCAATACAAGCTTATGACAATGGGGTGCATGTTTGGCCTTGAGTGATCCACTTAAATCGATGATCCTTTTAATCATCTATCCACTAAATTTCACCGAGTTGAGTGATCATTGTGAGGGGTATGATGCTTGTTTGATTGAACCTTGATGTGTGTCTAGCTAGTAGGCATTTCCATGTTTTTAAATAATTATCATAATTGCTTGTTGGATTATAAATCTTTTGAAAAGTGTAAATCTTGAGAATTGGCGATGCATGTGGGCTTGAGTAGTTGCATTGGGTTGGGTGGACGTTGCGTTTTCGATTGGCTTGTGGAAGTGTTGCATGAGATTTTTGCTTGAGGGCAAGCAAAGTTTAAGTGTGGGGATATTTGATGCGTAGCATCTATGTATATAAATAAATAAATAAAATCCCCTCATTTAAATATGTTTTTAATTGAAAAATATTGAATTTGTTGCTTGTTCAGGCTTACAATTTAAAATTCCGTAAATTTAGTGCTTAAATGTTTAATATATAAATTCTATTGTTATTTGGTGGGTTTTTAACTTAAAATTGATAAATATATAAATTCTCCATTTTAATTAGTTTTTAATATTGTTTTATGATGATTTATATGAATTTGGTGCTTAATGGTATTTATATGTGAATTTTAGGTGGTTGGTGGATCCGTGATGAATTTAGAAGAATTATGGAAAAAACGAGAGCGAAATCGGAGTTCGTGATGTAAAAGTTATGCTTGATTAAAGAAAACAAATAAAAATAATAATAGCAAGTAGCAGCCACAGCCCAGTTCTGAGCCCAGCAGCCCAAGCAGCATTGCAGGCCCAGCCAGCAGCCCAGCTGCAGCCCAGCGCAGATAAAAGAAAAAATACTGGAGGCCACAGGAATCGAACCCGTGACCTCCAGGTCAACCAGCGAGATAGCTTAGCCACCAGGCCAGCAGCTCATGTTGTTTTAATTGCTAGTCTGCAATTATTTTATATCTCTTCCTGCGCAGGCCCAGTTTTCAGGCCCAGCCGACCTGATCGATTTTCAGCCCTATTTTTCCGCATATAAAATCATTTTCCAGCCGTCATTTTGCAGGGGGTAAGCCTCCATAAACCCTAAAAACACCCCATATCACTTCCATAAACCCTAAAACACATTTATGAAGATCAAGGGAGGATTGGAGGCCAAGATTGAAGCTTTTTAAACCGAAATTTGAAGATTTAAAGCTCTAACGGGTTGGGTCTTCATACAAGCTTTGGTTTTTGGTATTTTAATCTTGTTCTTCATCATGGTCAGTCCCAAGATTGCATTTTTATTGTTCCTAAACATGTTTCTTGGTTGATTGTGCGTTGTATCACTTGGATTTGATGAATTTAGGCCTAGTTTGACTTTCTACTTTGACTTTTTGACATGATCTTGTGAAATTGCTCTTTGATTCTGAATTGGATGCCTTGGATGACTTTGTATGCATGTTTAGCTTCTGTTTATATCATGTTATGTGGGTTAATTGATGTGGATTGTAGAACTACGACCATTTATTGATTAGCTTATTGTTAATCGGTTGACTTTTTGGAGTTTATTGATTAATGCATGATCCGGAGACCTCCTACATGATAATATGATACGGATTTGGGGCTGAATTTGTATGCATCTATATGAGATTGAGTTGACCAATTCATTTCATGTACTAGGAAATAGCTACGCATTGTTTAGTGAGTTTTGGTGCTTATGACCATAAGATTCGAGCTCGCTTATTCGTGTTTAGAGTTTTCTAGGTCCTAGGCTATCCATTTCAGAATAATTGCATGTGTTAGGTACCATTTAGAGAGACATTTCTTGTGGTTTCCTTTTACGTGCGTGTTTAGTTTGCTTTGACCGAAGCGATTAAACTATTGGGCAATTTTACATAGTTTTCTATCCGAGCTTCAATTAGGATTACCTTTATGATCAGGATGTGTCTATAGTCCTATTTCATTATGGTTTTCATCATTAGTGGATAGTGATCGTGTTAATTAGTCAAACTAGGGGTCTTATTGGGTTTAGATGATTCTTATCTAGGTGATACTTTTCTCCGATTGATTTTTCTATAGTTTGCTTTCGTTATCTGTTGTTTTCTGTCTGCTTAGTTAATTACTTTAGTTTTCATAATTATTTCTCAAAATCATTTTCATCGGTTAAATATTAGCAAAGATCCAGTATCGGGAGATTGTCATCGCGTCCACGGATTGATATCCGGTTCTTACCAATACTGTACTGCATACGACGGGTACACTGCCCTGGTGTGTAGTTTGGTCACTTGGTGATTACCATTTAAAACTTGACCCGATTTTTATATATCCAAATTCTACGCATCAGTTTACTCGGCACCAACAACAGAATAAAACATACAACAACACGGACGTCCAGTCCTCATATTGAAACCTTAGGCCGGCTCTTTGACGGAGGATGCACAAAGCACCTCTTTTCCGACCTAATAGAATCGGGCCCCGGATAAACCCAGAACTGAACAAACAAATGATACATACATCAAGGAATTGTAGTCATAACATGCACTGAACAACATACATTCATTAATTTCATACAGGCTCTATCAGATAGCCACAACTAGTACCCCAATGTTCCTGTACAGATACATCATCACCTGCACACACTTGCCTGCAACATAAGTCAACACAATGTCAACAACAAACGTTGTTGGTGAGTCGTAACTACCATCATCACATTAACAGTTATTAACACATTCAGTTCATAATCTATCATGTCGCACCCAAGGTCAAAACTTCATGTACTCTACGGGCACGTTGCGCTCGGCCGTACACCCTTTGCGAGTAGAAATTTAGATTCAACATATAAGGACATACTCCCCCTAGTTTCTTAATCCTAGAGGATCCGGATGATCATATCTTGTTTAACTATAACGGCCGCTATAATCCCTTATATGCCTAGTGGCTCAACCTTAATGACCAGAAAGTCTATAATGACCCACACAGGGCATTCCGACTAACAGTGTTCGACATGATAATCATAACAGATATAACAAATACATCATAGCATAAATGTGATCTCAAACAGTTAACTAATGAGGGAAGTCAGAGGACTCACAGATCTTCGAAGTACCAAGTCATACGGATAGGATTGCGTACAATCCACAGATGTCACAGATGCAATTTCCTAGACAAAGCTTAACGTCATGTTAAGCTTGGAGAATCCAATGACCTAAACATGTATAGGTACATTTAAACTTAATACTGGAATAATACTGGTTAGGCTCGGTTGTGCTCCGTGCCTTAAACGATACGATACGTCTACAAGTTGAGGTCCCAATACAACCGGATGTCCCAATACAGTCGTATGGCCTAAACCTGGTTACGATCGTAAATTATCTGTCAATCTCTAATTAAACAGTTCCTGCCGGACACGGTCGTATGCCTTTAGTGACAGTACGGTCATGTGGACTGTTTGACAGATTATCTAAACTAAACCAAACGATATCGCTCGAGTCTCGATCGTGTTATGTTTTATAATACTTCAAATGTTATATAAAATCATAACTTATGTATATATCAATCTATTTATCATTTACATAAAATCATAGCTTTTACATAAAATCATATCTTATGTATACTTCAGATGTTATATCTGTCTCACATAAAATCATAGTCTTTATGTATAAGTTTATTCGTTCATACTTCACATAAAATCATGATATTTATTTACATGAAATCATAGATTTTGTATATATTTCTATCCATCTTATAGTTCACATGAAATTATAAATTGTTAATATTAATTCATAATATTACTTCACATAAAATCATAGGTTTTATATATATTTATCCGTTTTGTAGTTTACATGAAATCATAACCTTCTATAGCATAAAATCATAGTTTTTTATTATATAGAATCATAGCTTATGTTTATAATCTCTAAAACCGGTTAATATATATATATATATTTACAGAATATCCCGTTTTTGTTTGATCTTGATTTATATAAAATCATACCTTTCATAAAATCAAGGCTTTGTTAACATAAGATCATAACTTTGTTAATCATGAAATCTTAAGTTTATTACATAAAATCATAATAAGGCTTTATATATATTTTTCTTGTTATCAATGTTTTATAAACAATAATACTTCTATTTGACAGAACGTTCCTCACACGACGCATACAATACTACTAAATCAATAACAAGATAGCGAACATGGTTATACCTCCGGTCGGTACGCAGACTCGAACCCGGTTAACCCAAAATGCTAAACATATCCGAAATCGACGAGCGAATAGTCCATTCCAAGTAGAATTTCGCCACGAACAATAATCCATGCTCGGTTTCCAGATTTGACCTCGTTTGACCCTTCGAAAATGTTGACCAGATTCATCACGGGTTTGACCCGGTTGACTTTCTTTGACTTTCTTGACCCGACATCAAAAATAATGAATAAGTAGTCTATCCCGCAAGATTTTTCGTCACGAACAATACTGTAAGCTCGGTTTTTAAATTTGACATCGTTTGACCTCGAGATATTTGTTGACCAGATTCGTTTACCGAGTCGACTCGGTTGACTCGGTACCGAGTTAACCCATTTCTGTCAAAACTCATCTCCAAACACAACCAGATACATTTCTATGTTTAAAATAACCAACCACCACCACCACAACAATCTGACCGGCGGCCGGAGGCCATGGCCGCCGCCGGTCGAGCTACCACCGCCACGAAACCACCACAATCATCATCGTATCTTCACCACACAACTCAGATCTGTACATGCATACATGAATCGGGACTTAACAACGGAAATGAACTAGAAAACAAAAGGGGACAGAGAACGGAAACTAACCGCCGCCGGAGAAGACGAGAAGGGCGGTGCCGCCGCCTGCTAGGCTAAACCCTAGCCGTCGCCGCCGCCGGGTTGTTGGAAGGCGGCTGTCGCCGCCGCACCTGCAGCTGCCACTGCTCATGTTGCTGCGCCGATCGAGAGACGAGGAGAGGGAGAGAGAGTAGCGCCGCCGCCGCTGGGCGACGGAACCCTAGTCGCTGCCTGCGGCTGCCGCCGCTTCTACCGCCTTGTGCGGCCGGAAGATCGGTTAAGGGAGCACGGGTATGGACCCAGCGAGAGAGATGGGAAGAAAGGGGACCGAGAGAGGAGGTCGCCGCAGTGTTGCCGCCGCGTCTCCGTCGGGGACCGCCGCCGCCGGCCTGGCCGGATTCCGGTGGACGGAAAAACGGGGGAGAGGCCAACTCTCTCTCTTGCTGCTCTCTCTCGAACACACACTTGTGTGTGTGTGTGATGTTTGTTTCAAATGAGTTAAAATGGGTTTAATAACCCTTTTATATGTGGATAAGATTTGAGTGGTTCACAACTAAACGATCAGTCGTATACTGGTATTATACCGCGATCTCCGAACTCGTTAAATACTGAATATCACGTAAATTAATTCACAATAAATCCCGAGTGACTGGAATGTTATAAAAGCCTCGGAAATATTCTTAAAATACTTAAAATGACAGATTATATATATATAATCTGATAATTATTCGATCGAACGGGCGGTATAAAGCGTGTATCTAACACGAATCTCATTAATCTCTGTTTTACGATCCGAATATATAATCATGACTGTAATTCTCTATGAACGCACGAAATATATTTATAGCTTTACAGGATCGGTAACCCATCTTGAATAATTAAATAAATCCTTTTCGGTTAATATCGCATAACAGTCCCATTTATCGATTTCATTATTTCTCGTTCCGCAACACCTTGTACTTCATAAAAGAATCGTTAGAATAATTATAACGAATTATCCGGACCTCGAGTATATGGATTGGGCCTTTGATGGGCCACAATTCTCTTAATGGGCCTAACGGGCCTAACTGGGCTTACCGAGTCCAGTTTATTAATTGGAAAAATTTCCCCCAGATTTACCGGAATTAACAAGGTGTCACAGATATCCAACAAAACACCACCCCCAAATGAAAGGAGGAGAGAATGACCGTACCAAAGCAATGCACGAGCAGGTGTACAAATCATACGACAGAGATACAAGACGGGCGAAGGTAGAGTACTAGAGTGCGCCCAAATGAGAGGACATACGAATATCAACAAAGCGCCACCCCTAGATGAAACGAGGAGAGAATTTACCACATATCAAACAAGGTATAAAACAAATACGAACTATTCGTAATTATTTCACATAGATAGTAATAAGTTAAAATCATAGCAAATTAACAAGAACATCATTGAGAAATACACAACACCTAAAATAGTTGGATTGTAGCACCTGACACCCAAACACAAATCCACCTACACCACCTACACCAGCAAAAGTTTTTTTTTTAAATGCCGATATATAATAAAAAAACTAGTAAGGAGCCAAATTACATGATCGTATCAAAAAAGAAATTACACCTGTTGTTCCAATTAATAACAACAATTTTGCTCCTATGCCTGATCAAAAAACGCCATTGCTTTAATGTCTTTAATAACAACAATTGTGCTCCTATGCTTGATCAAAAAACGCCATTGCTTTAATGTCTCTAAAGACCAAGTTTCTTAAGATGCCCGATAGATGGTAACCTTCATCACCTTTTTGACATCATTTATCAACCGAAACACACAAACATCACCGACACCAAGATGATTCTCGTCACTAAATTTCTTCCAATTTGCACCACATAGTCTACCATACGTCTTGTACACCCTGCAATTAACTGGACCCCACTTTCTCCCACCTGACATCTGAAGTACACAACTTCCATCTTTCTGATTATCAATCAAATATCTTCTGCAAAATGGAACAGGTGCATACTACAAAAAAAAAAAGTTTTAAAATCCGCTTTTAAGCAGGTTGTTCGACTGGTTGAACCAACAATTAGAGGCTAAGTCGGTTCGGATATGACTGATTTAATCTAATTCCGAGTTAATTTTTGACCCGATGGTTTTTACGGTTCAATCGGCCGAAACCTCGAACGAGGCCGCTAATTGAACCGGTTTTTAGAATTTAAGTCACGCATTCACATTAACTGTTTAAGAGCTTGATGTATACAACACTTCAATATAATTTGTTTCGGATAAATGTAGTTTGATTAAAACTTATATTGATGTTTTTTTTAATAATTGTAATTTGTTTAGGACTCGATTGAAGTTTTTTTTTTTGTTTTTTTTTATTTTTACATTTGTCGTGTTTGGAAGTTTATAAAGTTTATACTATAAATTTACAGGTTATAATAGTAAATCCGGTTCGACGTTTCGGGTCAACCGGTTGCAAGGTGAAGCTTTTAAGGGGCCAGACCGGGCCCCGACCCGATCCATTTTTTCGCTCCGTAGTGTAAATTTATACTCGTTCGATTCGAGATTTTTTTGTATACTTAGTCCGGCCCTGTCCCCATTTCTGTCCAAGCTTCGCCGACCGGTTGAACCTTTTTTACACAAGTGTAGTCTGGTTTAAAAATCCGGTTTTAAACCATTGAAAAAAAAGCTAACAAATGATAACATTTTTTACACAATTTCAGTCCGGTTTAAAAATCCGGTTTTAAACCATTGAGAAAAAACTAGCAAATGAGATAATCCAAATTGATAGAAATCAAGATACTAAACTAAGAGATAGGCAGTCATTACCACACGTGAAGCTCGTAAGTATGAATCTCTTATAGTCGCGGAGTAAAATGGTTTTTTTGATTTAGACGATTTAGTTGACTCAAATGCTCTGTTTCCTGAATCCTCTGCTCTTCCCTTTTCTGATCCAAAAAAAAAAAAACAAAAAAACTAAATCAAATATATTTCAAAACTAAATTGGGTTTCAAAAGAATTTGTAACAATCGTATAAATCTTGCCTTCATTTTCTCGAATTTCAGATTGATCGATTTCGTTCTCGGGTTTGATATATTTTACAGGTGGTAAGTTATACATCTCCTGATAGCTTGGATCAAATATTCTAACATGAAAAACGGATTTGCCGAGATGATCAAAAACCAACAAATGTCCGAATTTTAAGGAATAATGTTGTTGAAACTCCGGCCAACCGTTGTGGAGCCAGAGCTTACCGTCACCGGAGACCATCAAACCTAACGGCCAAACTTTATCATCTGAAACTATCAGCACGACGTCGTTTAACAGGATTTGCTCCCGGTGTTCTCTGGTAAACTTTTTTGGGATCTTCTGTTTGTTGTTGAAAAGAAATGTTTTAAAACCGGATTATTAAACCGGACCGATCTTGTGTAAAAAAACGGTTTAACCGGTTGACCCGACCGACGGTCGAATCGGATTGACTATTCAAACCTATAAATTTACGATATACATTTTGTAAACTTTCAACCATGACAAATATTAAAAAAAACTTTAATAAAGTCTAAAACAAGTTACAATTATCAAAGTAACATCAATATATGTTTTAATCAAGTTATATTTATAAAAGAAAGAAGAAAAAACGATTCATCCGGTTCCGAGCCGGAAAATCGGCCGGTTCAACCGGAAAACCCGCCGGTTTATTTTTTCGCCCGGAACTACTAAAAACCGCCCTCAACCGAACCGGGACACCCACCGGTTACCAGTTGAACCGGCCGATTCAATCCGGTTTTTAAAACACTGGAAAGAAGTGATGATAGACATGATAGTCACAGAGCAAGTGAAAAAGGTAAAAAACTGAGACAACTTACGAGGATACATTGGTCGGAGGTGATGAATCGGAAGAAGTTACGTAGCTTCCGGCGTGACGGCATTGTGGTTGCGCCGGGAAATGATGATAAACGACGAAGTAGTACGTAATAGATGATGATGATGGTGGCTCTAGCAGTAATTATGGGATATATAGGCTCGAAAGCCAATATATAGACGCCGTTCAAAAAAAAAAAAAAAAAGAAAGAAAAAGAAGAAAGCCAATATATAGTTGTCATGATTAGATTTAAGATATATTTAAATTAGGGTTATTGTTGTAAATCTTTAATATTTTAAGAAAAATATTAAAAAAACATCAAAACAATACTTAGTCGCATTTTTTGTATTATTATTTACTAGAAAATTACTACTACTTGCAGTGGCGAAGCTTGAAAATATTAAGTGGCGAAGCTTGAAAATATCAAGTGGGGGGTCGGGATCTAATTTTTATTTTCCTAACGTCAATTTTTGGGTAAATGAGGGGTCGAAACCGGAGTATATCGAAATTTTCTACACGAAAATTATATACCCTCTACATCGCAAAAAAAAAATCGGGGGGTCGGACGCCCCTTCCGCCCCTTAAAAGCTGCGCCACTAACTACTAGGGTAGGTACATAGAAATTTCAATATAAAAAAAAACCATGTATATAGAAAAGGTAATAAATAAGAACATGTATACGTTAAAAAAATGTTGCATTTTATGAGTATAATGTTAACTCATATAAAAAGTTAAAATTGTGGAGTTTCATACGCTTGAAGTAGAAGGGAAAATTATAACGATTACAAATATGTTTAAATTAAATAGTTCGATAATTGGGTATTAGGAATGATTACAAAATCTATACAAAAAAGGTCTATGTGATTTTTTTCATACATGTCTAACATGTTTGGCGCGCCATAAGCTAGCTTTTTGATGTTATCAAACGGGACTTTTTAAAAAAGTTAGTTTTTTTTTTTAAAAAGCCCCGTTTAGTAATATCAAGAAGTTAGCTTAAAAACTAGTATCCCAAAGAAGTTAGCTTATAAGTTAGCTTTTATAATATTTTCAGTTTTACCCTTCCCTAACTTATTTATATTTTTTGTTTTTAAATTTTTATTTATTTATATACATGTATTTTTATCATTTTATATTTTTCAGCTACTTTTTACCAAACGTTATTTTTATTAGTTAGCTTATCAGCTAGCAGCTAGCTTATAATTTATCAGCTAGCAGCCAGCTTTCAGCGAGTGCGCCAAACACAACCTTAACTTTGATGATAAAACGCAGAATTAAGAAACGGGAAACATACCTTAACATTGCTCACTCCATCAACTATATCCACCATGCTCCTTCAACATACAAACAACATGATGTAATATTCACTCCAACACCATACTATTTAAAGTCAGTGAACACATGTAGCAAAAACAACAACACAAAAATGCGGTGTTTTAAAAACCGGTTGAAACCCGTTTGACCGGATTTTTTGGGGACCTCTGTTTTTTATGTTTGTTTTTTTCACGGTTTTTTACAAGATTCGAACCGACTGGTTTTGACCGGTTTTTTCTCAGTTAACCGGTCCGGTTCAACCGATATTTGTATTTTTTGAATTATTTTTATTATATGTGTATACATTATTGTTATTTTTTATTATTTGTGAACTTTAAAACTTATATTTTTTTATAAAACACTTATTTGGTATTATTTTTTAGTGTATTAAAATTGCATTTTAACTATTTTTGTTCGATTGTACAAGTTTATTAGCATTTTTATAAAAATATATATTAAAATCACATAACCGGTTGCATAGGCTGGTCTAATCGGTTCGACCGGTTGAACCGGCCCTAGAAACTTTCTCGGTTCAACTTCAAAAACCGGTTTTAAAACATTGATAATAACTATATATATATTTGATATCTATATCTATATAGAGTTTGATAAATAATTTTCCCTATCATGCATCGTGTGATCATTTATAAAACCATATAACCAAGATGCAAGTATGTGAACATTAAATCAAACTATATATCGGACAACTTATGAAATATTGCTCAGCTCAGAACATAATCAAGTGAATGTAAGTTCTTTATTATGAAGAAAACTTTCCAAAAAACTAAATATAATAACATTTTACACTATTGAAAGAAAGCTTATAAACATAAATTCTTCAAAATTTTTCAAAGAACTAAAAATAATGATTTTCTTATAAAACATATTATAATTTTTACAACTGGTATATAGCTAGATGGTCGCAAAATCTTAAAAAATCCACTATAGATCGATTGAAAACATAAAAATACGTTGTAACTATAGACTTAACTAGAACTTAACTATTAACTAGAACTTGTATTGGTATTATTTTGGATGATTATTATTATGCTTTAGACTTTATTGAAGTTTCTTTTTAAATTTTTTTTTTGTGGTTGAAAGTTTATAGAATGTATAATGTAAATTTATAGATTCGAGTAGTCGAATCCGGTTCGACCGTCCGAGTCAATCCGGTTCAACCGGTTGAACCATTTTATGGATAAGACAGGTCCGGTTAAAAAATCCAGTTTTAAAACATTACTTTTAGGTACTATAGATGCTGATGAAGATGAAACGGAAGTGGAAGCCATGTCATTATAGATAAAGTGAAATAAAAAATATTACTATCTATATATGATTGACAAAGGCTAAGGCTTTATGAATAATTCAATAATTATTTAATATTTAGCTAAAATTCAAGCTATTTCCTTAGCTTTTATTCTCCCGATTATTTTCTTTCCTGATTTTTATTATTTTTTAGTAACATTAGTATATTGGTACTGAAATTCCACAATCTACTTTAAATTCATATTATTTTATCATCCAATTTGACGTATTTATTTTTAGTTTCATTTACGTTATGTTATAAGTTTTATAAAAAAAGTCTATTAAAATATATGTTAGTTTAACT